>MSTJ01000514.1:0-11625 GCA_001956345.1 Ramalina peruviana
CAAGGTCAGAGATGATGAGACTTAAACGTCCCCATAAGGACCTTTCTGACTGAAATATCCGACTCACAGTCCTTCGCCTACGGTTTCTACGATGGCGTCGGCGGCTTCTTCTACAAACCCTATCAAGGCGCAAAGAAGGAAGGCATCCTCGGGTTCGCCAAAGGTTGCGGGAAAGGCTTAACCGGAATTGTCGCCGAACCCGTCAGTGGTGAGTCAACTCGCCCGCTTCTCTCGAAATAACCCCCCGACCATCGAAACTTGCCCACTCACGCAGCAGTATAGGTGCGCTTGGCCTGTTCGGGTACGCCGGCGACGGGATCTCRAAGAGCATCGATCGCGCCGTCCACGGGAAAACGAGGAAACGCATCATAGCCGCGAAAGGGGCTGAAGCGGAGGATTTGAGGCGGAAGGTACCCATCGAGGGAGGCGCTGATGCCGAAATTATGAAGGAATTCTACCGCCTGCGAGCATTGCCCGCGAAGGAGCAATCGGATGTAGGCTCCTCCTCTGGCTAGAGCTGGCGATTGACGGAGTTTCGGTAGGGGCGGCAGATGTATCCAGAGGCTGCGTAGGGCAGGCAGCCTTTGACCGAACGACAACGCTCGCTTGCACTGCCGCGCTGTCAGGGTTTTGCCAGAAGACATTCCCTGCTGCTGCCGCTGCAATTGCGCGAGGTAAGTCGGAACAGAATCGCTGGTCGATGAGTATTAGCCCCGATAGCCTAACCAGCGAGGAGAAACCAAGAAGGTCTCTACCCAAATGTCATCGGCCGCCAACTCTCTCGAACCCTTCATCTTCAATAAATTGACAATTTCGCTGCAAACCCGTTCGGAGTGCAAAACCCCCCCCGAATGCATACAACAGAACCTTTGCATTACTACTTCTCACCTAAGGTGCCTACTCCATTCCCATTCCCTCTTAAAAAGTCCTTTTGTATGTTTGCTCCCTGATGACCCACGCGCGCCGACGATACTTTCACCACCCATCAAAAACCCCCCMCCCCCCTCTTCTCTTTGTTATAGCACGCGAATCTTAGCATCCCACTCCCCTCTCAAACATCCCCACCACCAGAAACTCCGCGCTAGATTTAGCATATGAAAGAACACCGACTAGTCGAGGGAAAGCGCCCATTACAGATGGTGAGGAGCTCTGGCTCAGGGCCATGTCAGATTTTCCCTTTTGAGTCAAGCAATCAAAGCGGATGTTTTGGGAACGCGGTCGTGGGTCTAGAGAGTATGTATGCGTTGGCCCGCAAAGGCGTGAGGGGTGGCGCAGGGCAAGGGTGAGTTGGAGAAGCTCGTATGCTTGCTGGAAGGGGGGTTTTGCTCGTTTCTGAGGGGCTGCTTCATGATTGTAAAAAGTTCGGTGAGTTTGGGGGGGCTTGGGGCTATTGAAGCGGGGGGGTTTGAGAGGCGTGGGCGCATTAGGCGAGGGGGTATGGATGGAGTTGAGGTATGGAAGGCTTGTTTAGCTCCGAGATTCTTGGACGGGAATAATGTCTTTGGGCTATCAGATACGAGAGGAAGGGGAAGTCGCTGTAGGGTTCCTATCAGCGGACGTATTCGTTGAGGCATGGATGCAATTTGTGAATGTACGAGGGTGTCTAGCGAGGGATTTTGCTCACCGTAGCCATCAGCGTGATAGTGCCATCAGAAGACAATGCCACACATCGACAGACGCGGTGATCCATGGGAGGACGTATCTGCACCGTAAATAGAGTACGCTGTGGATGGGCGAAATGGTTTTGTCCGGCGCGTGCATCATCACGTCGTATGTATAATCCTTTGGCATCGACAGTAAATACTCAATTCGGAGAGCGTCTTACCACGGTGCGATATCCGCGCAAGAGATGACTCAATGAATCAATTCCGCTTCCTGAATCATTTTCTCTGCTACCAACTTCCGCTGCACCTTGCCCGTGGCTGTCTTTGGTATCTCGGTCGGAAACCAGACCTAGCGCATTGTCAATACGTATGTGAAAACAAGCAAACATCCTCTGTTCCAGGGAGAAAAGTAATGGAATTACCTTCTTGGGAACCTTGCTCGGCGCTACCTTGTCTCTCACCCACTTTTGCACCTCCCTGGCGTTCAGACTACTCTCCTCCCCATGATTGAGCTTGACGGCAACACCAATATCTTGGCCGTACATGTCATCCTCAATGGCGAAACTGACGACATCCGCGACAGCCGGGTGCGCCGCAATTACATGGTCAATCTCCACAGGACTGATCTTCTCCCCGCCCTTGTTGATGAATTCCTTGATGCGGCCGGTGAGGTAGAGGTGGCCATTTATGTCCCGTCGGCCCCAGTCGCCCGTGCGAAAAAAGGACAGTCCATCATCACCCGGGAAGAAGGCGGATGCATTGGCTTCCGATTTTGCGCGGTAGCCGGCTGTTACACTCGGGCCACGGATGCAGATCTCACCTTCGCTCCCGGCGGCAACTTCATGATTGTCTTCTCCGAGGATTCGGATTTCGATGTCGCCGTGTGGGATTCCCACGCTACCGGGCACGTGCGGCGCTGGCGGGAGTGGGTTGGAAGTGATTTGATGACTTGCCTCTGTCATCGCATAGGCTTCCAGAACGGGCGCAGCGAAACGCTTCTCAAGTGTCTTCAGCACGTGGGGCGATAGGGGGGCAGAGCACGATCGGATGAACCTTACTGGAGGCATTTGCGCAGGCTGTACAAATGAAAGTAGGATCTGGTGCATCGTCGGCGTTGCTGTATACCAGCTGGCCTTGTATGTTGCGAAATCTGTCCAGAAGCTCGGTGCCAGGCGAGGGGGGACTATCACTGCACTACCGGCGCGGAGAGTGGATAAGAAAGATGCGATCAGGCCGTGTACGTGGAAGAGAGGCATAATAAGCATCGTCCGATCCGCCGGCTGCAAGGAATAGGTTCGACGGATGTTGTCTGACCTTGAATAAGATTCGAACTTTGGTGGTTAATCTGAACTTCTTACCAAGGGATGCTACGATGTTTTGATGGGTCAACGGAACCGCCTTTGGCCTGCCTGTAGTGCCACTTGTATGCAAGACCAGCGCGACATCATTAGCATGAGGTTTAGTGAGATCCGCRGCTCGGCGCCTCTCTAGCTTTCCCTTCTCCTTCACATCGAACGCCATRCAACCATCCATCCAATAACACTCCACAACAGCAGCCCCGTAACTTCTTGCTGAGCGCACAGCTGGCGAATCTCTCTCATGAGACCCGCGAGGAACCATCACCGCCACTGCATCAAGATCATCAACATAGAATTCGACCTCATCCTGCTTATAAGCTGGATTCAAAGGTGCAGCGATGCCTTGTTGCCAGGTAATGGCCAGGAATGTGATCATGAATTCTAGGGAGTTGGGTAAGCATATCGAGGCGGCTGCTCCTGGATAAATGCCCAGGTCGGCGAGTTGCCGCTGGCAGGTTTCGATGTGATGTTTAAGCGCAATATGAGAGACGACGAAGGTCTCCTTGCCAGGGATGATCACCGCTGCACTTTCACTTTCTGCATTTTTGCATAGATCTACAAGCGTTGCCATGATGATGCTCGGGTAGAGGAGGTGATAGAAATTAGAAAAACGTCGCGTTCGGGTGGATTCGCCCCTAGTAATTTGTTGAGCTGAGACTCGACATCATTCACGACCAATAATATCATGTCACAATCTGACACTTCGGTTATTGCGCAAGCCGGAGACGGTCTTCGTCGCACAACACATGGCAGATTAACCCCACTTAGACTACTATCGAAACCGACCTCCCCTGCCTTACAAAGTGCGCTGCGACGGCGTCTTCGCTGCGCAACAATATCACGTCCTCGTATCTCACTCGTGATGTTAGCATGACTCTGCCAGATACTCTAAGACAATGCTGGTCAGTCGTTCTGGATTTAGACATCGACGACATCAGCGACTATAGCAATTTTTTCGACCTTGGTGGCGACTCGGTCCAAGCAATACTGCTGGTTGAGGTAGCGAGAGAGCAACAATTGAGGCTAGACGTTGAAACCGTCTTCAATTGTCCAGACTTTCAGGACATGTTGACATGCTCTGATAGCGCTTCTGCACTTGAAATGTCCGAGGTCCCATCTCAACAAAGGCTCGACTTTAACACTGTTCAGACCTGCGCTGAGGTTTGCGGTGTCGGGCCGGAGTTGATCGAAGACATCTTCCCTACTATCGGAATGCAGACTGATATGATGAAAGGCCACCTTTATTCAGGAGCTTGGCTGATACAATTGGTCTTTGAGCTCCAAGGCACACGGAACATAGAGTACGTGTGCAAAGCCTTCGAGACCATTCGTGCTAAAAATCAAGTCTTCCGCACTAGGCTTATCCAGATGGGCAGCGGGGTGCTTCAAGTTGCTCTCAAGGACCCAGTCATGTGGCAAGATGCAACAGATCTCAAAAAGTACTTAGCCAAGGATTCGAAATTGCGGATGGGATATGGGCAACCACTTGTCCGCCATGCAGTCATCTTAGAGGCCGAAAAGACATATGTAGTCTGGACATGTCTCCATTGCGTGATGGACGGGTGGACGAGGCGTCTTCTGTGGCAAGATCTGGAGTCGTACCTCGCAGCCCCAGTCGCATTTACCGCAAAGCCTCATCGGCCGTCGTTCAAGGACTTTGTCAATTACAGGCGTTCGTTAGACCCCGAGGAAGCCAATAAGTTCTTCAAGGAATATCTAGCGACCATTCCCAATACAAGGTCGCTGTATACGATACCAAAGGACTACACGGCCCTTACAAATCGCAACATTACCACAGAAATCTTTGTGGAAAGGCCTACCAGAGGTAACGTCACCTTCCCAACCATGGGCCTGGCGGCATTAGCCCTAGCGGTCGGCCAGGTGACTGAGTCGTATGAGATCACTCTGGAAACCCTACGAGGGGCTCGTACCGAGCCGATGCCAGGGATAGAGTCGGTAATGGGTCCCCTGCTGTCAGGCATGCTTTTGAAAATCCAGCTATCGCCGGAAGATTCAATTTCGGCATTCCTTCGGAAAATTCAAGACACTGCAACCCAGATGTTGAAGTACGAGCCTTTCAGTCTGAAGCATTGTCCGGCATTTGGTACCAACCAAATTACTTTCAATTGGCATCCTTTTGGCAGTGACCTCCTCTCCAAGACTGCGAGATTCTCCGTCGGTGAAGATCAAGCATCTCTCCAAGCCGTTCAGCAGCTATATCCAAATCCGCAAGCTTCTCTCGGCTATGTCTTCAATCTGTACGACCAAGGCGACCATTTGAGAGTATCGTCGGAATTTGATGATCAGCTGCTGGAGGCATCGCTGATCGAGAGGGTGCAGGATTTGTTTGCCGAAAAGTTGAAAAAGATCTGTGGCGGGCAAGAGAAGAGTGTTGGGAGTCTGATGACTTAGATCGAGCTTTCTCCCACGGTGACGTCCCCAGAACAGAAGCAGGTCATCCTCTGAGGCATCTCTCAATAGTCACATTTCATAGAAGTGATATCGCGATGGACGTTTATTGAAGCATCATCAGAAATGGTGCGCTTGCAAGCATCTCACTCCCGTACGTCAATCTTCTTTCTTTGCGAAAGGGCAAGGCTTTCCTATTCGCAGATTCTTCTGTTCGCAGACATGATGATTGACCGTCTGACTTTCATCACAGACTAGATTGATTTCCATATTAGTGCCAATCAAAGCAACAGTGTACTCTTCCCATCCTGATGGGAGGATTGAGCCCAAAATGTTGCCATTCTTCCTGCATCGGGCAAGATAGACCTGCGCCGCGCACTGTTTCGGCGTAGATTTCTGTACAGCTCGGACGGCGAGAGAAGATTTGATCTTGGGCCCCCTAGATATCAGCAGTCGACTAGACGGCTAATAAAAATTGCAGCATTATTGTTCCCTGGCCATTCTAGGTATGAGCGGGGGCGAGGATGAAGAATCTGCGATGGAGGTGTGGTGTTCACTGGGCCGAGGCTAGCTCCCGGGAGCCGGCGCTGAGCGAGGGTTGTTCGGCCCAGAAGAGAAGACCTTGGTGGCGGCCAAGTATTGTTTTCAACACCCAATTTAGCGTGTTCATAATGGATGTCGTTTCCTTGGCGTTTTGACTCCACCCGACCCCAAATTCTTACACGGTATCGAGTACAACTCTTTTAAATTTGGCTTATTTAAAAATCTGAGAAAATAGTATTAATCGCTAGATCCTAGTCTTTGACTTTCGTATATAAAATTACTCATTAAAACCCAAAGATGAAAATCGTTGGTTTTTGGGGGTGGCTTCTAGCAGTTCCAGGGGCTTCAATGGAAAAAAGGTTTGGTGGTAGTAGTGGGGTGGGGGTGGAGTCAAAACGCCAAGGAAACGACATCGATTATGAACACGCTAAATGTATCCAGATCAACATGACCATGTCAAGATGTAACAAGAGTCCTAGGCTTTCAACTCATCTCAACAACCCTAAACAGTCAACCGTAATTCTATCTTGGGTCAACGAACTTGAAATCCGGCGTTCTGACTTCGGACGAGCCCTATGTATGGATGAATGGCAAGTTGCCATCGTAAGGGACGACTTGCTTCGATCAGCCCGCCTGCCACCTGTCATCGCTATCTGTAGGCGCATGATCCTCTCACTGCTTGTCTGGCTAAAAGCTTAGTACTTCATCCAGCCTTGCCTACTCCCTTACAGTAGGAGGTCTTGCGTAATCCGCGGTCCTCTAAACATGCAGCATCGGTCCAGTCCACGTCCAAGATCACAACGCTGATCGCGTTCTGAAACATCAGAAAGTGACCGTTATTTTGCACTTGGGCTCCGGTTTTGAAGACGTTGAGGTGCTTTGCCGTCAAAAACTCGTCCGAAGGATCTGATGTGAACGAGAGCTACTCAAGCGGGTCGGTTGCCGGTGATGACAGTCATCTGTCAAGTCTGCTCTTGTTATTGTGGGAGAGGGGATTGTTCATGAGCCATTCAGTCCAAGATGAGAAAGCGAGCAGCAGGACTGTCCTTCTAGCTCTCTGAGCAAGGGAAATGCTCTTTCTGCTTTTGAGAGGGACCACAAACCTTGTACAAGTCCATATTAGAGGCATGCAATTTGGTTCTCGATGATGCTGAAGATGTGAAAGGCATGGAGTGGGGGACGACATCGCTGAGGGCGGCGCCCGCGGTACCGGGCTCGAAGACATAGAAGCAATCAATTTTGACACTGTTGTAGACCCCAATAGCTCCGAAGGCTCATACCTCCGCAATCGCCATGGAATTGATGAGTCGAGGGCGTCAGAGAGACTTTTTATGTGGAGATGTTCCTAGGGTGATAGAAAAAACGCAAATCGGGACCGCAAAGATTTACTTTATCGAAAAAAAACGTCAATGAGCTGGGAGCAGTCATTGATGGGAAGATCCATGGCGTAAACAGCAAGGAAATTGTAAGGTAGGCGGTGACGGTCATGGATGCCATTCTTGTGAGTAAATAGGCTGCAGGGAAGTTGAATTTCATTATATCCGTAGGTATTGTAGGTAGTAGATGAGGAGATGGATGATGGTAATATGGTTAGTATATCATCGAGAACATGGAAATGGTGGAATAGCGTGGTTGAAACGTAGGTGCTGGCGAGTGGACATAGAATTTGCGGTGGATCCTGACCCAGGCGCGTCGTTTGTCGTTTACCGCTGCTAAAAATGTAGAGGCTGCTTCAGGAGACGGGAATTTCCTTGTTGCGCTGTAGGTATGATAATATGTGGTCCTGCGAATCAAGCAAGATCCAAATTATAAACACGATGCCCCCGGTTCAATGGAGGTATATTACATCCAAAGTGCGTCTCCGTTCAGTAGGAGTACCTCTCGGAATCGGGACCAGAGGAGCTACTACTATTGCCCTCGTGCACTTTCTGATGGCGGCGCAGGTTGGAGGCGACCGAGGAATGTCTGCCAGACCCATCATATTGGCAAGCATCAAGATTCTCCCTAGCATGGGCGTACATGTGGGTCTGTAGAGAGCTGGGGCTGAGAAAATACTTGTTGCACTTCTGGTAATCGTACTTCTTCCGGGCGCTGGTAGACACTCTGGAGTTGGATTGACCCTTCATTGATTGCAGCGATCTAAGGGGAGCTGGACATGGAGGTTCGTTCAGGCACCATCTGGCCACCAATCTTAAACCCATCGGCGCAAGTCTGATACGATGAAGATCCAGAGGAGGCAAGGCTTGAGCCGGTTCTGCTACCAACAGCCCCACCGGATAGGGAGTGCGCGATCTCAACACCTGTAGCTGCCTCATCAATGAACCAATATCGTAGAACTAGCCGTAACCATGTTGGCTCGTCAAGATCTGGTTTTGGCATTTTGGATCTGTGCAGTTGGTTTTGGGTTTCGTCGGTGACCAGTGAGTAGAGAAGCCAACGGTTGATGCGATCTTGGGTACTTGACCAATATCCAAGAAGGTTCGAGCCATTCAGCATTTCTCGGAGTTCAATCATCTCAAGGCCGCTACTGCTGGCTTCGCTGATTGTCTGGGTGGAAGCATCGGTCATCGGCGAATTAAGTAGCTCTTTCATTGGCGAATTAAGTGGCTCGGTCATTGGCGCATTAAGTAGCTCTCTCCCTTCCCGAATCCTTTCTTTACGATGTTTCAAGAAGTCGAAAGCAGAATCTGACCGTTCTTCCTTAAAAAAAGGATTTTCATTGCGGTGAGCCGGGACATCCTCATCTGATTTGTCTAAGCTAGTTAGCGAGATAATTAAACCCTCACGACTAAATAATGTGTTCTCGTTAGGTAAGATATTGGAATTGTTTGCGCCATCATCTCGCGGTTCGTCTTCCGTCGCTTCGCAGGCCGGGGTTATTTGGGCCGGCGGTATGAGTGCTTCGAGTCTAGACAGCGAACTAGCAATGCTCGCTAGACTTCGTGAACTTCTGGCGCTGTTCAGTGAATTGGCTTTTCTAGAGATGGCCAGGTCACGCGTCATACGCTGCTGCAGATTGAAGGAAAAATTCGGGAGTAGCGCCAGATTATCCATTTTCTCATCGAGATTTTGTAACTGCTGAGATGAATTAACATCGAGCGACCTATTGAAACTTCAGTTGAGCAGGTGCACCATTTTTGACCGAAGAGATATGTTACCTTCCAATCAATGCCAGACTAGTGTTCAAGGCATTTCTGTGCCGACTAATTTCCAACCTAATGTCCTTGACTTTGTTGTTACTTGTAGCAATCCAAAACTTCTTGAACCAAGCCTTGCCACCCTTATTTGAGCCTAACCTCAATTCTTGTGCCTTCTTGAGCCAGTCGAAGGTATCTTTAGAGCATGCCTCCACCTGAATACGGAGAGACGCAGTGTGAACATTCGCTTTTTCACCGGGCCAATCAGCGAGAATTTCCTCGATACCATGCAAGGCTTGCAATAAGGACTTGATGTCTTGAAGAAAATCATCAACAGTTCTCGAAGCCGTCGTCAGTCTTGCGTGAAACTCCTTGAGCTTTTCAAGGCCATCGATGGTCTGGCCGACAAGAGTTAGAATTCCAGCAACGCTAGCAGCAGCGGCGACGCCTTCCACACTCCAGAGATTCAAAGCTGTACTTGATGAGTGTCTCGAAGATCAAGAATCATTCTGTAATTCTTTGCCCTTCATAATCTAGTGCTGTGGGGTGGCAGTGCTCAGCCTGACCGCAAGGCGACCCCGCACCTCGCCGGGCTTTTGTATGTCACCAGCTGCAGGCATGATTAAAAGTGGGCCATGTAGAGCCGTTCTGGATCCGATCACCCATTCCTCGAAGTGGCACTTAGGCTTTGAAGCATTAAAGACTTTTCTCATATACATCTTATGTCATGTACATGTGGAGTCCTTAATCGCATTGTGGCGTGCAATGCTTCTCAAAAGACATGACGCCAATTACAAGTAGAGCGGGAATTATCGAAGGGGTACTTGGCGGCGCAGGGTACGAGTGACTTGTGTTGAGCCTCGAGGGTTGCGTCTGGGTGGCGCAGTCTTGGGGCTCGACCCGATTGCTGTTAAGAATTGTTACCTCCGCCGTTCATCAGCTGAGAGAAAATTTCATTGACACCATCAGAATCTCGCAAGATGCAAGCAAACGAGATTACATCATTTTCGCCCTCTGAGCAACCAGATCTTCCACAGCCCCCCTGTAGGGGAGATTTTCGTCACGACCCGGATGAGACGAGGAGACCCTACATCTGTGTTCGCCCGGAGCTGTCGGCAGGTGATGGCTTTATCCAATGCGACATGACGATGGATCCCCCTCGGCGTTACGTCTGTCTTTCGTACATGTGGGGCTCTCAAGCAGCTCAGAAGACTATTCTGATTGATGGCCGGCTCTTCCGCGTGCGTGACAACCTGTGGAGATTCTTGAACCAAGCCAGACTCACAAGGATTACACGGCCGATTTGGATAGATGCGATCTGTATCGACCAGACAAATGTTCACATGCGAAATCATTGGGTGCAGCAGATGGGCCACATTTTCAAAGAAGCAGCCGAGGTTCTGGTATGGTTGGGTGACGGTGATCCAGGGATCGAGACTACTTTAGGTTATATGGATTATACCAGGGTAGGTCGTGATCAAAAGCCGGGCAATATGATGGAAGGCAGGACACGATTACCCGGTCACACTGGTAAAGGCTTCATCATTCCAGGTTCATCTTGGAGAGCGCTACAAAGGCTTGCTTACTTACCCTACTGGGATCGATTGTGGATAATACAGGAAGTCCTTCTGAATTGGAGAATTTGCTACATGTACGGTGAGGCCAGAAGTTATTGTCTCTGCCGCATAGTCTGCTCTTGTGACCTATCTGGGCAGCCTTGTCATACTCACCGTGCATTCGGAGTTGGTCGAACACCCTGCACCACATTGCTCAACCTCAAGAGGAGGATCGAGCTCAGCGAGAGGAGAGCTGCTGAGGCGCTGAGTTTCTTATCCCTTGAAGATTTTATAAAGCAATTTGCGGACTCCGCATGCCTTGATGTTCGTGATAAGGTGTATGGCCTTCTAGGAATGACCTCGGGATGTGATTTGACTGTCGACTATTCAATATCTCCCGATGCGCTTTTTGTGCGAACTCTTGTTGCTACTAGCCCCTTCCTGGATGACACCGAAAACCTCGTAGAGTACTTCTCGGCTCTTGTCAACGCTCTCGGGTTATCCGAGGCTGACCTGCGGAGAAACAACATTGATGACCTGCTGAGGGAATATGAAGGAAACAATTGGCAGTCCAGGCTCATTCCTTCCCAATCACAGAATGACTGGTTTAAACGGTTTAAGTGGACAATCCATTTGGACCTTGTCCCTTTTGCACTCTTTGAACATTTGCAACCGCGAAACGAGAGTAGCTTGAGATATTGGAAACAGACAGCAGAAGCACGAAGTTTTAGTCAAATGCTTGTGATAGCTGATCCATATGCGTCGAAAAATCACACATTGCTGATCGGTGATATTCGCCTCCAAGCGGGCGACATCATGTTGAAAGTTGCCTCTGGTTTTACGTCGACGAGTATCTTCCTAATCGCAAGGTGTTGCGGTTCGCAGCAAGTCAAATGGCTGCAAACCGAATACGAGGTGACCGAATATGAAGTGACGGCAGTCGCAGAGACAACTCGTATATGGTATTCTTGTGAAGATCTTCAACAGAAAGAAGTGAATGCTGATGATATCGACATCA
>MSTJ01000515.1:0-11579 GCA_001956345.1 Ramalina peruviana
TCTTCGTCTGTGGTAGCGGGTGCTTTTGTGGGGTTGGATGTGGATGCTGCGAGTTCTGCGAAGGGTCGATGCGGAGGGGATGAAGGGGGTGATAGAGGAGAAGGTGGTCGATCACGCCGTTCGCGATTCTTGCGGAACAGGTCAGCGATATCGTCCATGGTCGCCGGTTTGTAAGGCTTCGGGCGTGTTGTGGTGTCTTTGCCACCTTCTATCAAGGGAGTGGTGCTATYGCCTGCTTCTTCCACGATRGCTTTCAGGACCGAGAACAAGGATTCAACCAGCTTTGGGTAGCCGTGGTAGCAGGCTAAGATGGAGAACACCGATTCGACTAGGTCGTCCAGATAGGGGATCAAGGGAGAGCCACACAGCCGGACCATCATCACGAGAACTTGCGGAGCTTGCGGGYTRATGTCGAAGGTGTTGAGYTTCATTGATATGGCATTGACRAGGTAGTCGGCATTGTCAACTATCAAAGCTGAAGGACTGGTATATTCACATGCGTTCGAGATAATGTTCAGGCATGTCATTGCGTGTTGCTGGAGTGAGGCGTTGCTAGAGCCAAGCCGTTCGAGCACGGGATAGAGTGAATCCACGAGCTCGGGSCGAAAGTCTCGCTGTTGCACCAGGGCTTGTTGGGCAAGARACTCAAGGGACAGAGCTTGGAGTTGCCAGGTGTTTGGATCCGAGTCGAAGGTCGACCGAGAGAGAATTGATATGGCAAACGAGTATAGATCATCAAAGAACTGGGTTTGGGGGCTTTCCAAGGCTGAGAGATCAAGATATTTGCTCATCTCCTCAGAGTCTGAAGTAGATATAGCGGCCATCTGTAGACACAACCACATGACAGCCAGCTGCTGACGACCTGCTGACGTCCGAAGCGTCCGTATTGCATTTGCCCGTAGTTCTGAAGAATCCGGCACTTGTAAAACGCGTTTTGTGAGATCTTCGAGATGRGYCAACGTCTCCTTGCCACTTGAATGGTCGAAAAGGATCGTTTGGAAGGTTTTTGGTCTATCCGTCCCTTTGGAAGACCTCATTGCAAGGGACATATCCTCGACAGTGTCAGGGACACTTTGGATCGTCTTACCTGCCGACCGCTCGATCAACGCGGATACGCTGTCTTTCAAGTTTGAGGCCAAAGCATCGTTCACCAGGTCAAGTGTCACCCCGTTGCTTTGTAGTATCATGTACGCAGCGGATATCGATTCCATAGTCTGCTGCTTCCTTGTATCATCATTTGATTGCACGATGCGTGGCAATGACGAGATCCAGTCATGTAGAGAGCTTTTCAGCATGTCCAGCAATGTAGTGTCTGCCGAGAAGGCTGATATTATATCATGCTGATTCGACCCTTTGATATCAGGGTTCGCGTATAGAACAATGACAGTGTCTACGATCATCGACATAGACTGGTGCATTGAGTTTCGACAAGATACGAGAATGTGAACACACATTTTCGACAAAGCTGTTCTTACCGCTAGCCTTTCATGGTACCGCAATTGGATGACATTTGCCAAAGCCATCTTGACCTGGGAGCCAGTCGCCTCAAGCCATGGAATCTGTCCATGCTCATTGGTCTTGGATGTTGTAGGGTCTTGGAGTTTCTGGTCTGGCCCCTTCAGTCCAACACTGTCATCGCTCAGTACTTTACCTAGGATGTTCTGTAGATTTTCAAGACCCAGGACAAGCAACTTCGAAGACGATCCCACTTGGTTTTTAGCAGCTAGGATWTTGGTGATAGAAGAGACAATGCCAGGAAGAAACCCCATGAGAACACCATGGTCCGATAGCCTACCTATCAGGCCATTCAATGAAGCCATCGCAGCTAGACGGACCCTGAGTGACGGGCTCTCCTTGACACCATCTAKCATTACGGTCACAGTGTAACCCAGGACCGGCGCGCTTTCAGTCTCACGAAGGCTCTCATCGATGTTGCCAGAGACCTGAAACAACCCTGTCAAGCATTCAAACGCAGCAGTTGCAAGTTCCTCATTTACCTTCTTGACGTTGGGCTCCGAAGGACTGCCTCCAGCTAGGAATGGTAGTAGGATCATGAGCTGCGTGACCATCTTCGGGACCATCTGATCCCTCCATCCCTTGACAATGAGAATGTTGAGGCAGCCCAAAGCGATTTCCACGACCCGCACAGGGAAGACTTTGGCTTCACGGAGGACGTGAGATAGAGGGACGAAGGCATACTCAGCCAGCTTCGGATCAAGTGCAYTATTATGCTCAGACAACGATCTCAATGTGTCATGTAATCTCTCTAGTGATTTGACGTATTCCTGAATGGAGACGTGATTGGCCTTGAGCTCCAAGGCCATCCGACTTGCTTCCACACATACTGGCCTGAGAGCCCGGAAAGCTCTGACTCTCTCATCCTCCATATCTTCTCAACCCTGGATAGCATCCTGCGCCGTGAAGAGACTGATCAAATTGTTCTCAGGCATTTGGACCCTCTAGAAAGCCAGATTGATTATGTTCGATAGGATGTCGGTAGATAGTAAACAGAGCGGCGACATTCTCTCAATACTACTTGGGTGTTTGCTAGCTCGACACATCCACTTCAGTGCACGACAATACAAATGTTTCGCGCGGTGCTATGGACTAGAAGAGCTACAGGGAATGAAGATGTTATGCAGTAAATTGGCCATGTGCCCTGAGAGAGTGTTACTTGTGAATATGTAATGGTATATATGATAATCTTTAAACGGGTTCCTCGGCGCCTACGCTATGATAAATTCCACCACTCTCGTCGTCTCTACTTCTCGTTGCCCTTGTTCTCGGTGGAGCTTCATATATCATGGTATAATTTACAACATCGCCATCCAACATCGCTGCTCCATTCTCACGTTTCCGGAAGTAGGGTGCAGGATCACACCAAAAGTCTCTACAATTCGTAACCAMCCCCCGCGARTACGGGTTCCTTCTCTTAGTCGCTCTGCCAGACGCAGTCGCCACAAAGGTGTCGAGTCCAAGCAATTTTTTCCACTGCTCAAAACATCCTTCACGTTTGCGGGGAGCATTTGTAGTCCCTGGACCTGTTGGAACTGGTGCCGAGCCAGGGCCTGAAATCTGCGCCCCTTCCATACTCGTGGAGCCAGCCATGACAGCAGAGGTGATTACTTCCCTCGGCGCTGACATGTGATGGGTATTGCCCCTCATGCTTTCCCAAGTTGTCTGAGCTCGAGCAATGAGGAAGAGCTGAGTGAAGATAAGCATGGTGACCCAGGTCAATTGAATCGCAGCCCAGATTGCAAGGACGACGGTGAGATTGTCTCGGAGTATATAGTTGCAGACACTTTCCGGGAGAACATTACATGTGTCGTCCTCTGGTGGSGGCAAGGATTCGATATCTACACCAATGAGCTGCAATCACCGAGAGAGAAATGGAGTACCTACGATAGACAACAAGTCGGAGAAAGAATAGAATGCCAAGCTCCATTGCCACGACATACAGGAAGAAGTGCCGATGATTGTTTGCGCCAACGCAATTATGAATCCAAGGACAGTGACTAGAGTGATCAGTGAGGTGATCTTCGGCTGGGACCRTGGCTTACTGGTCGTGTTTTGCCACGCATCGTGAACATCTACGACAATGCTTGCTCCGAATCGGCATCCTGATCATGCAGTGAACGCAAAAGTTCTGGTCATCAAACTTCCAGAGACCAATCAGGTCGTCGACCACGGCTTTCTGAGAAGTGCGACTGCTAAGCTTAGGGACGTAGCCGGGATCCTCGGTCATGGCCATTGTGTAGAAATACGTGCACAAGGCAAAGGAGATTGCGAACAGAAGATTGAATATCTTGTGCTCTGAAAGTGTTGCTTGAGGACTTTAGCATAAGTCGTCAAGCAAGGAAGGTGGGAAGGGACTCACTGTTGAATAGGGTCCTGATCCAACAGATCCCGACCCAGAATAGAGTTGCTGCAAACACACCCGCTAGATATGGCTGGGCTACCTGTCAGCAATTGATGGCAAAAGATTTTGAACAATGCCTTACCGTTCGCTGAATATGATTCATATCTGCAGGTGCCCATAGCAGCACTTGCTGGGCGACCCACTGCAAAGAAAACGCCAGGAAGATCGAGAGCGGTAGAGAGATGAAGATGACCATTTTGCTCAAGATGGAGAAAACAAGGATAATGAGAAAGAAGGGACACAGAAAGAAAAAGCGGCTGTGGAATGTCCGGGTCCTTAAGAAGGCGGTGAATGGCAGAGGCAGCTGCTTGACCGTGCCATCAGGACTGAAGCCATGTTCTCGCAAGGCTCGATGCCAGGGTCCTCTCGATTTCATCTCCAGAGCTACCAAGGCCGGTGTCTTTCCATCYTCAGTCTCCGCGAATCTGTCGGACCCGAACTCGATCAATTTTGAGATGCAGTGGGAATTGCCTTTCACCAAAGCCCAATGTAAGGCGGTGAAGCCCTTGTCATCCTTCATGTTGACGCTAGCACCCCATTGGAGCAGCAGGTCTACACAAGCGGCAAATCCTTTGTATGCGGCCCACATGAGACATGTATGGCCGGATGGATCAGGGCCATCGACCGGGATGTTCTGGTGGAGAAGTATGAGAAGGAGAAAGACATTGCCATCAAAGGTGGCCAGATGAAGCATATTGTATCCCTGAACGTCGGTAAGGAGAGGATCGGCGCCGTTCTGCAGTAGTAGATGAACAATGTAGATGTGACATCTTTGGACTGCCCACATTGCAGGAGTAGCAACTGACTCGCCACCTTTGGCATTGACGTCGGCTCCACGTTCGACGAGGTATTTGCAGAGCGCATAGTGATTGTTGATTGCAGCCCACTAGGAATGTCAGCCGCCTCGAGACAATGTTCTCCTTCAACTCGTCCTTACGTGAAGCGGCGTGATGCCCTCCTCATCCTTGAAGTTCGCATCGTATTTGCCATCATCGARTAGCTTCTGTATTGGTCCTATCTCCCCCAGTCGGGCAAGTTGCATGACATCTTCATGCAGAGGGAGCTTGTCCTCAGCCTTGGACAAGCTACCGTTTTCGTTTGGCTTTGACTCTGACATTCTGTGCCAGGCTTTCTAGGTGATAAGGTTGAATGCTCAGTGTCTGCGCCGGAGAGGATTCCTGTAACATGGTGAACACAGACGTGTCATGGCTTTGGTAGAACACCCAGGATCCGGAGCGACCACAATTCCCAAGTGACACCGAGGAACTATTGGGCGTGTTGGTCTCAAAAACCAAGCAATCAGCAGAGGTCGATGTTCCAGTTGCACAATGACGCCAATTTGCTAGGGCTGAAAGTTTCCAAGAGCCGCCGTCAACATTTACTTAACAATCAAGAGAATCGCTCATGCATTTCAATCACCTCACCATATCTTTTCCACTCATTCCATGGCCTCTCGATCATTTGAAGAATGGGCGTCGTTCCTGATGGGACCAACACCCCTGATTTTCCTTGTCACTATTCTCGTGATCATTTCAATTCCCCTGGTCCTTCATTTCCTCATATATCGGTCCTCACGCGCAAGCTCACTACCATCTTTCTTGCTCATAGGCCCGAGTGGGGCCGGGAAAACCTCTCTACTGACTCTGGTATGTTGCATGACCAAGACACGTGGAGTAGACAGCTAATGATCCGGTCTAGTTTGAAAGAGGTCAGCATGCGGAAACGAGGACGTCGCAATCACCACTCACAGTCGAATGTTCATTACCCGTCTCCACGGCTACAGCATCATCGAAGTACAGATCCCCTCATGATCCGTCAAATCAGGTCCACAAAAGGTTCCTTCTTGCGGATACACCAGGCCATGGAAAGCTGCGGTATCATGCYACTGACAGCATYCTCAAACCTCAGAATCTAATGGGAATCATCTTTATGGTCGATGCTGCAGATCTGTCAAGTGGYAGTGCTTCGAACAGCGCGAATGAAGCTCTTCGCCAGACTGCAGAATATCTACACGACGTTTTGCTACTKTTACAAAAGAGGGTAACAGGCACTACTTCKGCAAAGGGACCACCCAATCTGCCTGTCCTTATCGCTGCGAACAAATTGGACCTCTTCACCGCTCTGCCCGCACCACTTGTCAAAAATGCCCTCGAGAAGGAGATTTCCAACGCTCGTAATTCGAAAACCAAAGGCCTACTTGATTCTGGGGTCGGCATGAACGATATGCAAGAAGAGAGAGACTGGCTTGGCGATGGAGGCGACGGGCAATTCACATTCACGCAGATGGACGAAGTCAACGTCTCTGTCAAGGTTCTGGGCGGCAATGTCACTGGAACAGATGGGCCAGACGTCAAACAATGGTGGGATTGGATCGGATCTAATCTCTGAGCATTGGTGAAGGATGTCGTGCCTACGACGGCAAATATCCGATATGGTCCCAAGCGCGAACGCGGGAGATCCACAGATCCAAGACGTTTCGCCCGTCAGGAGCGAGAAGGGGATACCACCCGTAATATTCTGAAGAGAGCCTACTGAAAGCGGCTTCTGGCTTGCTCAACGAAGCCTCTTGTGGTGGCACCAAGGTTGGAATTCCTATGAAGGATTCAAGAAGCTGAGCCATGTTGAACCTGTTTCTTCTTGCAAAGCTGCTGAGGATACCAGTATCAATGGGATGGACGGGCATTTTACTCTGAACGATGCTTGGCAATCCCGGCTATCGTCGGCACAGCGATAAGGATAAGGATCGACACCTTCAAAACATTCTCGCAAGCTCGTCATACGTCGGCAATCTTACCAAGAATCTCAGAATCTTGACAACCAGTCTTCATCATCACGAGATCGTTGACAATGTCCTCCATCACCCAGCCAAAAATCCCTCCTGTCCTAATGGACACTGTGCTTCAACAGATTGGGAACACCCCGCTTGTTCGACTCAACAAGATCCCTCAAAGCCTYGGAATAGAAGCCACGGTATATGCGAAGCTTGAGTATTTCAATGCCGGAGGCAGTGTTAAAGACAGAATAGCGTTGCGCATGATTGAAGAGGCGGAGCGCAAGGGAAGAATACAGCCTGGGGACACTCTAATTGAACCAACGAGCGGCAACACGGGTATCGGATTGGCACTGGTCGCTGCAGTAAAAGGCTATAAAACCATCATTACGCTTCCAGAGAAGATGTCTCCTGAGAAAGTGGCTGTTTTGAGAGCACTGAATGCAACCATAATACGGACTCCCACCCAAGCGGCCTTTGACTCGCCAGAGTCGCACATCGGTGTAGCGCGCCGACTTCAGAAGGAAATTCCAAACGCGCACATCTTGGATCAGTACGGCAATCTTGACAACCCGCTTGCCCACGAATATGGTACTGCGGAGGAAGTATGGACACAGACTGATGGCAAAATCAAGGCACTCGTAGCCGGTGCAGGGACTGGGGGCACCATCACCGGTCTGGCAAGGGGACTGAGAAAGCACAACAAGGACATCAAGATTGTGGCTGCCGACCCCCATGGATCCATACTTGCCCTTCCTCAGAGCCTGAATCAGACTTATCCGAACGAATCTTACAAAGTGGAGGGAATCGGCTATGATTTCGTCCCGGACGTGCTGGATCAACATTCTGTGGATACATGGTACAAAACCGACGATCGAGAAGCCTTTGCATATGCTCGACGACTCATTGCCGAAGAGGGGTTGCTGGTGGGAGGCAGCAGTGGAAGCGCGATCGCGGCAATGGTCAATTGCGTGAAAGATCTAGGACTGAAAAAGGACGATGTAGTAGTTGTTATACTACCTGACAGTATCAGGAGCTATCTAAGCAAATTCGTTGACGATGACTGGTTGGCGGCTAATGATCTCCTTCCGCCAACTCCACCACCCAGCACGCCTTCGTCCCCTGTTCAGCCCTCGCAACATCGACGGGATTCAATGTCCCAGTCCAAAGACAAATCACCGTTCGGCAATGCCACACTTCGCCTTCTTCGTCTCAAGCCAGTCACGACCGTTTCTTCCGACACCAAATGCAGCGACGCAATTGAGACAATGCGCGACAAGGGCTTTGATCAGTTGCCTGTTCTCTCAGGTACGGGTAACAAGAAGCGTCTGGTCGGGCTTGTTACTCTTGGGAACCTGTTGAGCTGGATCAGCCAAGGTCGTGCAAGTCCTAAGTCGCCCGTGGAAGATGTCATGTTTTCATTTTCCAAGATCACCGAAATCGTGACTGATGCAAGGGACATCGGTCATATCGCTCCAGCCAAAGGGAGTAAGACGACCATGACCAACGGTGAAGCAGACAGCCAAGGAATACCGCAGCATCGAAAATTCGTCGAGATCACGCTTGATACGCCTTTGAGGTCATTATCGAGATTCTTTGAATGGAATAGTGCTGCTGTTGTCACAGACCGAGAAGGCGAAGGAAAAGAGATGTGGATGAAGCCTGTAGCAGTAGTGACCAAGGTCGATTTGCTTGGTTGGCTAACGAAGCAAGCAAAGTAGAGAATCAATGTTGTACAAGTATCGATAACAATATACAGCGATCAGGCTCGATTGTMAGCCATKCCTTTGACATGARTATGTCGGCGC
The DNA here is from genome assembly GCA_001956345.1 of Ramalina peruviana. Classification (NCBI taxonomy): domain Eukaryota; kingdom Fungi; phylum Ascomycota; class Lecanoromycetes; order Lecanorales; family Ramalinaceae; genus Ramalina; species Ramalina peruviana. The sequence goes on from MSTJ01000515.1 coordinate 8,498, forward strand.
ATCTTGAGGCTCTGGTGTTGAWTTCTTAATTTAGCTGCAAGCTAGCCTAGCGCCCTAGCCAGGGGCACCGAATGACCGAACAGGGATGAAGAACGCCAAGCTTTCAACCTTTTTCAGGACTGCACCGAAACCCGTACTTATTTGACTCGCGTTCACCATCATCTCATCCTCTCGAGTTGAAACTTACGACAACAAGCGTCATTCCAGTCGTTACAGCGCTGCTCTTCCCCATCCTGTCCTGACGCTCGCTTCACCCACGGCCAACAAGCTCAAGAAATAGCTCTGTTCTCTCCTTATCGTACTACTCACATCGTCATGGCCCTCCTGTTCCGACTCCTATCACTCCTCGCTCTGGTAGCACCCCACGTCTTCGCTGATGTCCAATTCACAAGCCCCAGCGCAGGAGCTACAGTCGCTGGTGGCACAACATTATCAATCAAGTGGAAGGATGGAGGCGGTGACCCGGCACTATCAGACCTCACAACCTACTCGATGTTCCTTTATGCAGGAGGAAACGATGAGGCTAGCTCTCAGCAGCTCGCAGTGATTTCGACAACTGGCCAGTTCAGCCAAGGTAATGCTGCATCAGCCACCATCAGCTTAGGCCTTGGAGGATCAGACAAGAACGCATAGTGAGCTTGCTCTTCTCTTGACCTGTCTTGCCCTTCTTTGCCGCCCACCTGAATCGGACTAATGACATGGATTCATCAGCTACATCAAAATCATTTCTGCTGCGCCGGGGGGAACGATCATCAATTATTCGGACCGTTTTACCTTGACKGGCATGACCGGCACATTTACTCCAAATGTCCAAGCCGGTATCAAAGCCATATCGGGAACGAATGGGCCGCAGCCGGAGAACAATATCGTTGATGCCAAAGATAATCCTGCGGCTGGCGCAAATGGAGCAACGGACGCACCCTACTCCATGCAGACGGGACTGACCAAGTTTGCTCCCATGCAGAGGAAGCCCGGAACAAAGATCACAGCCAAGTCAGCCAGCGCCCAGTACCCGACCACTCCTTATACAATCGCCAAGACGGCCCTGCCGACCCCCAAGCAGGTGACGACAATCACAGCATCACCCACATTCACTGTGGCCAGCATGGAGAACACGGTAAGTCTTGCTGTCATTCCCCGAAAGGTGATAAATCGAGCTCACTYTCGTGGGAACAGGCTGCAGCGTTACCGGGTCCAACTCAAGGTGGAGCAATGCAGAAGTTTCTCGCTCGATGGAGGGACTGATAATGCCAGCTTGCTTCACGTCGTATTGATTGACTGCATTTAGCGGGCTGGGTTTGTGGGTTTGACTTGGGCTGAATATAGAGGCCTTTGGGAGTCAAGGGAATGCACGGACATGGCGTTAGGAAGGTGAAAGCTTCAAAGACCCTGGAGGCCGACTCTCAATTTGAGAATGATGCAGGATTGGGGGGAACGTCTTATAGATTGTTCCTTTCTTGTAGGATTCAACGAGCTGCGGACGCTACGATAAACAATCTAAATCCAACAACATTGACCTCAGCTCCTGCATCTACCACTCTACCCTGTCCTTGTATTTCCTCACCAATCATTTCCAACCTCCATTGCATGACGATGGCGGACTATGAGAGCGTGCTAAAGGGCAAATACCCAGCTAAAGCTCACTGTGAAAAGGTCGTCGCCCACCTGAGGAATGCCCTCGATGAGAAGGATGTCCCTACAACACTCTACCTCCAAGGCCAGACAACGCACATGCAGGAAGACAACGACGAAGCCGCGCCTTTCAGGTGAGCAACTCCACGTCAACAATCTCCACGTCCAATCCGCAAAACCTGACATAAGAAACCCACACAGACAACGCCGCCATTTCCTCTACCTCTCCGGCTGCCTCCTCCCGGACTGCCACCTGACCTACCACATCCCCACCGCCCGCCTGACCCTCTTCATCCCCCCCCTCGACCCGGACAGCGTCATCTGGGCCGGCCTGCCACTCTCCCCCTCCTCCGCCCTCGAAAAATACGACATCGACGCCTGCCACACTTCCGACGCCCTCCCYTCCCASCTCCTCCAACTCGGCGGGCCCGGCACCACCCTCTTCACCACCGGCCGGGGCGRCATCCCGATCCCCTCAGCCGAGCTCACCTCCRCCTTCCCCACCCTCAACGAAACAACCCTCCACCCCATCATCGACACCTGCCGCGTCACCAAGGACGCCTACGAAATCGCCCTCCTGCGCAAAGCCAACGCCATCACCGCGGACGCMCAYRTYGCCGCCCTCCGCAAGATCCCCACCGCGACCAACGAAACCGAATTGGTGGGCCAATTCCTCTGCACGTGCGTCTCCGCCGGCGCGAARAAGCAGGCCTATTCCGGGATCTTCGGCTGCGGCGCCAACGCCGCGACMTTGCACTACCAACACAACGACGAGGTGCTCTCCCCGAGCAAGCGGGTCGTGCTCATCGACGCGGCCGCGGAATGGGAMGGGTACTGCGCGGACGTGACGCGCACGATGCCCCTCCACCCGGAGGGKTTCGATCGGGAATCCGCGCAGATCTACGTGATTGTSGAACAGATGCAGAACGCGTGTTTCGCGTTGCTCAAAGGTGGGGTACAGTGGGAGGCCGTGCATGAGCTGGCGCATGAGATTGCCGTGGAGGGGTTGTTGAGTATTGGGATCTTCAAGCGGGATGCGGAGGGGGTTAAAGAGGGGGATGTGAAGGGGGAGATCATGAGGCAGAGGACGAGTGTGGCGTTTTTCCCGCATGGGCTGGGGCATTATTTGGGCATGGATTGTCATGATACGGGCGGGAATGCGAATTACGAGGATGAGGATCCGATGTTTCGGTATTTGAGGGTCCGGGGCACGGTGCCGGAGGGGGCGGTCGTGACGGTGGAGCCGGGGGTGTATTTTTGTCGGTTCATTGTGGAGCCGTATCTGAGGGATGAGCGGCATAGGCGGTTCATTGATGAGGAGGTGTTGGAGCGGTATTGGGATGTGGGCGGGGTGAGGATCGAGGATGATGTGCTGATTACCAAAGATGGGTATGAGAATCTGACGACGGCGCCGAAGGGGATCGAGGAGATGATGAGGGTGATGTATAGT
>MSTJ01000516.1:0-11558 GCA_001956345.1 Ramalina peruviana
GGAAGAAAGTGGATGGGATGGGAGTTGGATGGGAGGGGTGGGGGGGGGGGGCTTGTCAGAGACAGAGAGAGATTGTGTGTGCGTGGCAGTGAGATTGGATGGTGCAGGAGGGGGTTGGCACGTCTGTTGTTTCTCGATGGTGACATTTGTGCATAGCAAAGTCGGTATTGCTGCGCGCTTGCACTGGCTGTAATAATTCTGCTGGATCGGTTTATCGAGCTTGCCCGGGAGAATGCCTTCAAAGGGCATGGGGAATAGGGCCATCTTCGTACAATTAGGGGTCCAATTCGAGGAACGGGCAGCGTTGTGAATAAGACGCTCTATTCTATCAAGGTAGATGTACATGCACACAAACAAGTCGACTCCGCGATCCAATACGCAGCAAACACACGCAAGCCATGAGGAAACGCATCCACCCTCCACCTGGCGTACGTTACACTATGCTCTCAGTCGATCTCAGCAAAGAAGGCTCTGCTTCTTCAAGACCCGCACATGAGGCAATCTTCCTTGTTATCGATACTGCCTACATTTCGAATCACGTTATCAGCCACAATCACTCCTGAAACCTCATGCAAAGTAAAGAGTGGGGGGGGGCTCACATTGCAAGACCTTCTGGGCATAGATATCCCCTTCCCTCTGTTGACTGCCCTCATCATCCTCCTCCTGCTTCTTCTTACTCGCGACTTCCTCCTCCGCCAGGTTTTCTTTTTCCTCCCCCAGCTTGTCCATGGGATCTGTCACCAGAGTTTTCGGGGAACCACCGCCCTCGATGGCGTCAGCCTTGAAAACCGGCATGATTATGCCATTCTTTGTTGGAGATGGCTGCACAATAGGAGCAGTGAACTTCTTGATCTCGACTTCCGGGGTGGAGGCTGGCGTCGGGATGCCATTTGTCCCTGCTGTTACTGATGCGGAGAGCGGTGTTGGGCTGGACGGCTTCTGCTGATACATTGGCCGCGGTACCGAGGAGTGCGCATTAGAATTATATGACCCTCCATTGGAAGGCCGCTGCTTCCTCGAAGAAGTCCTGGCGACGTTGGTGTCCACTACCTTCAACTGTTCCTGATCGACGGTGAACTGGATGGGCGCCGAGGCAGCCATTGTGCGCAGATAGTACATGCCCGTTTTCAAGCCCATCTTCCAGCCGGCGAAATGCATCGATGTTATCTTACCCATTGTGGGGTCCTTCATGTGAATGTTCAAGGACTGGGATTGATCGATAAAGGCACCGCGGTCGGCGGCCATTTGCACAATCTGGCGCTGGCTGATCTCCCAGACCGTCTTGTAGAGCGACTTGATGTCAGCGGGGATGTTGGGGATGTTCTGGATGGATCCGCCGTCGGCGATGATGCGGTTCTTCATGTTGTCCGACCAGAGGCCCATATCGACGAGATCCTTGAGCAGCCAAGGATTGACGACCTGAAATTCGCCCGCTAGCACACGACGGGAATATATATTCGAGGTGTAAGGTTCGAAGCATTCATTGTTGCCGAGGATCTGGGATGTCGAGGCCGTGGGCATGGGGGCCACGAGGAGGGAATTGCGAACACCGTGCTTGGCGATGTTGGACCGGAGCGTATCCCAGTCCCAGAGGTCGGACGGAGTGACGCCCCACATATCTTGTTGGAGGATCCCTTGGGAGACAGGGGAGCCTTCGTAGGTGGAGTATGGGCCGAGTTCTTTGGCGATCTCGCAAGATGCGGTGAGGCCGGCGTGGTAGATGGTTTCAAAAATCTGCTTGTTCAGCTGCCTTGCTTCCGGCGAGTCGAACGGCATTCGGAGGGCGAGGAATGCATCGGCAAGTCCTTGTACCCCAAGACCGACCGGTCGATGGCGGAAATTGCTCCTCTTGGCTTCTTCTACAGGATAGTAGTTGACCTCGATGATTTTGTTCAGGTTTCTTGTCACCACCCGGGTGACCTCGTGTAGTTTGGCAAAGTCGTACTCTCCACGAGCTGCATCTACGAAGGTTGGGAGGGCAAGGGAAGCCAGATTGCAGACTGCAACCTCATCAGGCGCGGTGTATTCGATAATCTCCGTGCACAAGTTGGAGCTACGGATGGTACCCAGGTTCTTCTGGTTGCTCTTGCGGTTGGCGGCATCCTTGTATAGCATGAACGGGTTGCCAGTCTCGGTCTGAGCCTCTAGGATGGAGTACCATAGCTTCTGGGCTTTGATCGTCTTCCGACCTCGTCCCTCTTTCTCATATCTACGACTTCCTTAGCGAGAAGACCCATGCAACAGTCGGAGGAAAATACTAACTTCTCATACAGCGCCTCGAACTCGTCCCCATAAATATCTGCAAGACCCGGAGCCTCGTTAGGGCACATCAAAGTCCACTCACCATTGGCTTCGACTCGCTTCATGAAGAGATCCGGGATCCAAAGGGCAAAGAATAGATCTCGAGCGCGGACTTCTTCCTTGCCGTGATTCTTCCGCAAATCCAGGAATTCAAAGACGTCGGCATGCCATGGCTCGAGGTACATGGCGAAAGCTCCGGGACGCTTGTTGCCTCCTTGATCGACATAGCGGGCGGTGTTGTTGAAGACGCGTAGCATAGGAACAATGCCATTGGAGGAGCCATTGGTGCCCCCGATATACGAGCCTGTAGCGCGAATGCGGTGGATGTTCAGGCCAATGCCACCGGCAGTCTTCGAGATGAGAGCACACGTTTTGAGGGTGTCGTAGATGCCGTCGATACTATCCTCCTTCATGTCGATCAAGAAGCATGAGGACATCTGAGGCTGTGGGGTGCCAGCATTGAACAAGGTAGGGGACGCGTGGGTGAAGTATTTCTGAGACATGAGATGGTAGGTCTCGATGACCTTGTCGATGTTGTCGTCGTGTATACCCACAGCGACACGCATAATCATGTGCTGTGGACGCTCGGCCACTTTGCCATTGGTGCGGAGGAGGTATGATCGCTCGAGAGTCTTGAACCCAAAGTATTGGTAGTTGAAGTCTCGGTCGTAGACGATGGCCGAGTTGAGCTCTTCGGCGTGCTTCATGACGGTCTCGTAGGTCTTTTGAGATATCATGGGGGCTAGCTTGTTGTTCTTAGGGTTGATGTAGTGGTATAGATCGTCGATGACAGAGGAAAATTGTTTCTTGGTCTGCTTGTGGAGGTTGGAAACAGCAATGCGTGCTGCAAGGATGGCATAGTCGGGATGGGTGACGGTCATGTACGCTGCTGTTTCGGCGGCCTGAAGGAAGGTTAGTACTGGTGCGAGGAGGTACTGGGAGGATGAATAGAGAGGGGGGAGGTACCAGGTTGTCCAGCTCAATGGTGGTGACGCCCTGGTAAACACCTGAGATGACTTTCTGGGTGATGGCGGCAGCATCAACATGGTCGGCGTCGAGTCCATAGCAAAGACGCGACACACGGGCAGTGATCTTATCGAACTGCACCCGCTCTTTGCGGTTGTCTGTAGGGAATAGATTAGGTTCATCGACATGATCAGTAGTCAGGAGGTGTTTGTACGTACCCCGTTTCCACACAAACATCCTTGCCAACAGTCAAGGGAAAAAGGAAAATACTCAATGACAAAGAGACGATCCGACAATGAGTGGCAACAGATGTGCCCACTATGGGTAGGCTTGTATCACTGCAGGCAATCGGAGAATATGATCTCGATGTTTGCACTGCACGATCGAATTGTACAACGAGTCAAAGACGCTTGTTATGCAGGTGACGATGCGTTGCAAGAAACAGAGTGTTCTGCGTTCCGAATGTTGATTTTTGGGAGACGCGCCCGGACCCACCTTCTAGCGCGTAAAGTGCTTTTCGCGACCGCCCTAAGATAGCCTGAGCCTGATAGTTCTAAGCCTTCCTAATCGATGGGGATACAATTCAACAACATTCGCATAAATGCATTCAGCTTGTACTTTGCTATGTCACAACACGCATTTATTGAAAGCTCTGCATGTGATAGAGGTGCAAATACCCTGCCTACTCCATCCTGTCGAAATCTTCGTGCTGGACATGCCCATTCTCAGAAGCATGTATAGACAACGGTATGAATCTCATAGTTTTTATAAAATTCTTCAGCCCGTGATCACACCCGTTACAAGCTTCCTGAGATTCACCATCCAAATGCCACCCGTCTTTAACTTTCTCCCTTCCTCATTGCTGCTCTAGAACCTCCCTCACAGTCTTTTTTGCCTCATCGGCCACGATTTGCAGCCTCTCCTTCATTGCTGCCGAGGTTTTTTCAACCCATCCATGCATGGCCCATGATGTTTTGCGTGCCAATACCGACAGAAACCACGCCGTGATTTTGTAGCTCAAGAAGACAAAGACCTTCAGGAAAAAGCACAGAGCCCGAGCAAGGAGCATCAGAGACAGAACAAAAAAGTCATAAAAGGACAGTGTGCGGGAAGCTGTTGGCTTTTGAGAGGCTCTCCGAGCGTTTTCGAGGCGTCGACACGTAGCAAATCCATTCTTTGAACTGTGTACCTTAGGTTTGGTCGTGTGGTGAGTCTCTTTCGTCAGCTGTGGCGGGCTGATGGTCTGCAGCCTTTTCGTCAGATCATGTACAGACGCTGGGGTCAGACTTTGAGGTGGTGAAGTGATGTTCACTTGAGAAAGTGGTGCAGAAGGCACTGGCTGGCGAGCTCCCGATGCTGTACTGTTCCGCTCCTTACCCGGGCGTGATAAGGCCAAAGTTGACTGATGACTGCGTTCAGGTGGGATTGAGGGGACAGCGTCCAGTGCTCTACCAGAGCCAGTGTTGCTATCCTTCTCCCAAGCTGCCAAGTACCGAGCAACTTGCTCCGGATCCTTCAGACGTCGTTGTAGGCATATCTGCATCCAATGCTTCTCCAGTTGAGCGCTGGGCTGAAACGCTGTCCCCGCAGTCCGTCCGGGGTTGATATCAGCGCGTGCGGGTGGTAGGGTCATAGGTTCAGGTGAAGATCGGTCGTTGAGGAGTTTCATGGGAGGGTATTCGAGCTTCTGGGCGACGATGTTGAAACTTTGGCGCGTGAGGTGGAAATGATATGGCTCTGCAGATTCCACAAGGGGTGACAGCATCGACTTATTAAAGTCTCTAGTATTCCTCAAACACACATAGCTCTCCTTGGGCAGGGTGCGTCCCTCGCCCAGGGAAAGCTGTGGCGCATCTGGGCACCTGGCAGCGTTTGGCCAGATGGGGAGATAGGCGTTGGCCCAATTCGGGGGAGGGTCACATCCACCGCAGGACGTTATCTGGAACCATTGTCATCAATAAAGGCTGCAGGTGCGCAAAGGGGCGTTACGGGGATTTACCACGGCGACCCGGATGCACCTGAGCCCATTTCGTGGGACATTGGTTGAGAGAACCAGCACGGGATGGCCATAGATATCCGGTTCCACCCCAGCCTGCAGCATTAGCTTTGGATGCTGTTGGTCGGCATGCTTCAAGAAGAGGATGCAGCCGCGGCAGTATTGATGGCTCGTGAGTTGTTGTTGTTCTAGTTCACGAGGATATACGGTGTTGACCGACATGGCGCAGACTGAATGAAGAGTATGAAGATGGGTCATTCCAGGAGATTGGATTTTCAGAAAATTTCATCCAGTAGGTGGGGCGATTGTTTCGCCATCGGGTGATGGTGGTGAGTGTTCCCCGCCCCAGTGAATGCTGCACAACCTCACACATTTCTTTCAACTCAACTTTAGCTACCTGTGCAATGGACTCTTATAGTGCAAGAAATTATCAATGCGGGCTGCAATTGCGTCACCATTCGTGACTTGTCACCCAAAAAGCATAGAAAATAACCATCTTATACCTGGATCAGTCGACCCATCAAACACGCTGGCACCATAATTGTCAGACGATTGTGAAACGATGCTCGAGGTAGAAAGAACGGGCTCTCTTACTAGACATACCAATGAGCAACACCGATGTGTTGACCAATTGAATTGCATGTTGCAGGCACTCTACTCGCCACTTGAGAGTCTAATCTTCCGCCGTTTATAAGCTCCTCAGCGTTGTCAACATTTTCGGCCATTGGAGCGTCTTGGGCTTCTTGAGCGGGCCTTTGGACGATACTGTGGGTTGCAGCCTAGGCACATTTCGAACCCTTCCTATTTTGCTGGCGGCAACAACATGGGAACGACAAAGGAAGACGATTCGGCAACCTACTTATAGAGGAAACCATAGTAGAAAGTGTTGATGTGTTTTGCGTCTCACTTCTCAAATTTGACAAAGTAGAATCTAATTGTACCCTTGATCACTTCTCACGAGGCTATTCATACTCGTAATATGTCCACAGCTCTAGGGATTGATCAAATAACCCTTGCCCCATTACCTGGATGACGGGTACCATAAAGTCTTGCAACGATTCCAGGGAAACCAGAGATTAGGGTTGATCTGTTTCTGTAGCAGAAAAACGTGCCCTCATCATTGCCGCATACTAAAAGCCGACCAGGACATTGAGCCGAATTGGCTGTTCTCTTAAGCGGGAGTCTCTGATGGCCATCCCGTTGCTCTCACTGCACGTATCTGAATGATTGCAGGACAGCAACAAATCATTAGGTATGGAGAAGCGTTTGAACATGAGCATTGAGCGAACCTTTTACTATAAATAGAGGCAATTGTTGATCATCTCGTACTGTCGTATACAAACATGTGGCGATCAGGCAAGATGTGTTGTTGAGCGAGGCGATCACATGGCTAAAGCCAATTGGCCCGATTGACCTTCTTGCCGGGGCCCATGCGGTTTCATGCATCCGAACGTATTTTTGCACTGCCCCTCTGCATCAAGCTCTTCTATCCGGCGGGTTTAAGCCTAGACAGTTCTAGTGCGAGGGACTCAACCTTGTATCTTTGGCTCAATTGAGCATTCCTGAGCTTCACACTGCGTCATCGGGAGGGTGCCAGCCGAAATGTAGAGCCTGCAATTTGCTCGGCAGCCGGGATGGAGCTTGGGAGGGCAGTCTTGATCTCTTTCTGCGACACTTCTTTAATCCACTTTTCTGCCTTAGACATCTTCATTCCTGATGAGACTCGCCATTGCATATCAATTGAGCTGCCATCGCGGCTCTTGAGATCTTTGCTCTATCCAGAGGATTGGCAGTCAACCAACAATTTAATAGCCCAGCTCCCGATTGGCCAAGCTTGCGCCTCGCGCGGTAGCTTTTTGATCCAACCGAAGAACCAATGTCGTCCAGCTGCTATTACCCCAACGGAGATCCATCCAAGGAAGATGACATACCTTGTGGAAATGGAGATGGCGTGGCTTGCTGCCCATCTGGATGGACCTGTCAAAACAATGGGCTCTGTTATCTAGCAAACCAACAGTATTATGGGCGCTACACTTGCACAGACAAATCGTGGCAGTCTGATGGCTGTCCGCAGATCTGTACACACAGTGAGCAGCATGTCCTCTTCCATGATCGAAACAAACCATTCTAACAAGGCATGCAGACAATACTGCTGCAGGCAATGAGGCCGTCCTCGAGTGCAGCACCAACAGTTATTGCTGCGATGCCAATCGCCCAGATGCTGACACACCACCTCAACCGGGATGCTGCGACACCACCTCAAGTCGGTTCTCCCTCGACTCACGAAAGGCCGCCATCTCCGAAGGAGGTTCGTCACCCTCGGCCAGCAATTCCTCACCGAGCAAGACATCCTCCACCGCATCCCCCACATTCACCACACCCGATTTCGAACGCACTACCACCAGTCTTGCTGCACAAACCACCACCAGCCAGATGGTATCATCATTCATCAGCCAAGGGCCCAGTGGTGCTCAGACGGTCGTCGTCACATCAAAAGTCACAGCTGCGGGGGCATCGGCGACGAATCAGCCACAACCGATCAAGTCGGGGGCCTCGACCAACACAGGCGCAATCGTGGGCGGTGCTGTCGGTGGAGCAGTCGCTCTGATAGCTCTCGCCGCGCTCTTGTTCTTCCTCATTCGTCGCCGTCGACGCCGCCCAAGAAGTCAAGTATCAGGACCATCCGGGCAAGGCGCATCGCCCATGTACAAGAATGAGATGTTTCCAAACTCACCCTATCCCAGCAACACATCGGAGCTGCAGGGATCGTCGCCAGAACTACCCTCAAGGTTCGAGAATGCGGATCAGGTTGGGGCGATGGCGTCAAAGAGAAGTTCCCGCTCGTCGAGGCTGAAGTATATGTCCGGTCTTTCCAGGTTCTCGAGTGGATCACAGAAGGTACCGCCGACGCCGACTGTACCGGAGGTGTATGAGATGCCGGGAGACCAGCCAGGACAATCGCCGAAGCCTGCTAGATTATCGGAGCTGTCTGAGAAGCCGCATTGAGATGTTAGGAGCCGACTTCGAACAGCCTTCTGCTGAACACGGACAATTTCAAACAAGAGGAAAAGAAATCTGGTTGCTTCTGTGCAGAGTCCAACAATGTATAGATATGTTGCAACCCCAGCTTACGGCAGACCAAGAAGGCATCCTACCACAGCGTTGAGGTGCTATTTTAATGGCTGATACCCCTGACTTTTTAATTACAGAAGCAAGATCTGACCGGTCGAAATCTAGAATTCGTTTCTTGCACCTGGAACAGTGAGATCCGACGGGAGAAATATACCATGAGGAGGATCTGTTTGAAGCGAGTTCCTGGTCATCAATTGTAATGACGCCTAACAGAGGACGGCTCGCGAGTATGGTCAAATCCTCGAAGGTTACGGTCATTCATTCCGACCATCACTGAGAAGGAAGCTTTGCTACTGACGAGCAACGGGAGACCGTTCGACTCCTCGAATGATGATTCATTGGTCGACATGGCCTACAGAAGAGTAGGAGATGTAGGACTCAAATCCGGAGGCATATTTACGAGAAGCTTGGGCTGTACCAGAACATTCATCACAAGCCGAAGCTGCGAGACGACTGAAAGCTCTGGCAGCCCGATCGTGTGGAGAATTAAGGACTGGATCAATTACCGGTTTGAATTGAATCTTGTTGGTGAACAATGGCAGGGTCATACCTCATTGCTTGGGCAGGTGCACATCGTTTAGGCGTGAAAGCGGAAGCAAAGGAACGATGTTCAGTAAGGCATCTCTAACAGGTTCAGTCTTGTCACCATGTTGGAGAAAGCATTCAAGAGCGAGGTCTTGAGGATGAGCGTTGATCTCTCGGTCCAAGGGGTTAGGGGTGAGCATCACAGGTGGTGATGACGTCATGCCAAGACGCCGGATTCAGCAAATCTGAGAAACGTCGAGTTTGGTTGTGATTTTTATCCCCTCTCTTTTCGATTGAGTGGCTGGAGCCTTGTGCTCATTATTCTATTTATCCTGCGCCTGCGTCGTCATTTTTTTATCGTCCAATGGCAGTCGCTCCAACATGTCTTCCTTTTCCGAACCCACCAAAGATCCTTACGATATCGACTCCCAGCGGGGATGGCGGGGATATCGAATCCTTCGCCCTGGCCTCGGCATGTACCACGATCTCAAGCGACGATTGCCATACTATAGGAGCGATATCATGGATGCGTGGACATATCGAACCTTTGCTGGCACCATCCGTATCTATTTCGTAAAGTGAGTTGAGCCAATCGTTCTGATACTGTTGAATGTCCGCCGCCACACCCGCTTCAAGCCACGAGGATTGCGAAATGTGTAGGTTCGGCACGGCGCGCTCCAACATAAGATCTACGAATTCATCAACTTGATGTTGGTATTGATTTGATAATTTGAAATCTTTAGTATCCTTCCAGCTCTTGCGTTCATCCTTGATATGAATCTACGGACCGGGGGCTTCTACGGTGTTAATGAAGCGCTCTTCTCCTCTGCCTTGGCTTGCATCGTCTTCAGTATTCTTGGTGCCCAGCCGTTGACCGTGGTGGGAATCACCGGTCTGATTTCGCTGTTCAATTACACCATCTTCGATATCATCAAACGACATGACGTGACGCTCTATCCACAATTCATGACCTGGGTCGCCATTTGGGCTGCCATCTTCCACTGGCTATTCGCGATCTGGAATTTCTGCGATTACATGAGATACGTGACCGACTTCTCCAGTCAAAGTTTCGGGGCATATGTGGGCATCATCTATTGCAGTATGTTTGTTGGGAACGTCAAGGCAACGACAAGGATTCATCGAGTCATGGCCATCGCCGTGAACTGACCTATTAACAGTCAAGGGCGTGGAGCTCATAATATCAGAATTCGAGGGCTATGGCCCGACCAAAGGCTTTGAGGGTGTCGTGATCGCCTTAATGTTTTTCTTTACCGTCTATGTCTTGGAGATACTTGGCAAGGGGACTTGGTTTAGGCCACCGGTGCGAAACTTCTTGGGTGACTACGCTTATCCTGTAGGTTCACCTCAACCTCCGACGCATTATACATCATATTGATAGTAGTTCTTAGCTCGCCACCTTGTTTTGGACAGGCTTCTCCCATTTTCCTGGGGTCTTGAAGCAAACCAATGTCCCCAAGCTGCCGCACACACGCGCATTCTATCCAACCGTGGACCGTGGCTGGCTCATCGAGTTCTGGCACCTCGACGTCAAATGGGTCTTTGTCGCCATGCCTATCGGGTTCCTGCTCATGCTATTGTTCTACTACGATCATGTAGGTCCTTGAACAAGGCCCCCCGACATCAAGCGATTGACTTTGACCTGTACAGAATCAAAGCAGCGTGACTGCCCAAGCACGAAACTTCCCCTTGACCAAACCTGGTGGCTTCCACTGGGACTTCTTCCTCCTTGGCTGCACGAGCTTCATTGCCGGCATCATTGACATACCACTTCCCAATGGCCTTGTCCCACAGGTGCGTTCAAGGACATTCGAACCATTCCCCTTATTTACTACTGTCGATTTCTGACCCATGACCAACAGGCACCAGTCCACACCGACGCTCTGACCGTCTACCGCAGCGAGCTCAAAATCATCAAGGCCGACAACGGCGAGGAATACCACCAACAAGACATCGTCGCCGAAAAAGTGATCGAGCAGCGCGTCTCCCATTTCCTGATGGGTTTGATGATCATCGGCACCATGACGGGCCCGCTCCTGGTGGTGCTAAATCTGATCCCCCGCTCCCTCTTCGCGGGCGTCTTCTTCGTCGTAGGCGTAAGTCCCTCATATTTTCCCCCACTTCCCACCTCCCTCTCCTAACCCTTTTCCCCCCGGCCCGCCACCCCCCTTCGCTTTAGTTAAACCTCAACCATCTCACACGCCTCATCTCCCAGTGGGGCGGCCTCGAAACCAACGGCATCACCACGAAACTGCTCCACCTCCTGAAAGACCCGCGCTTCGTGCACCCCCGGGACCCCCTCCTCACGATCCGCAAATCCCGCATCTGCCTCTACCTCTTCTTCCAGGTATTCGGCATCGCCGCCACGGTGGGAGTCTCGCAGACGATCGCGGGGATCGGGTTCCCCGTCCTCATCATCGCGCTGATCCCGTTGCGGTGGAAGATCTTTCCTCGGATCTTCACGGCGGGGGAGTTGGGGGTGCTGGATGCCCCGACGGCGGATGGTGATGTCGTGTTGGCGAGTCTGGGGGGGAAACCGCGGATGCCGGAGGAGAGGCTGGCGGAGGAGAGGGGGGAGGAGGAGGTGGCGGGGGAGAAGGAGGGTGGGGTGGGGGGGGGG
>MSTJ01000517.1:0-11523 GCA_001956345.1 Ramalina peruviana
TCAGGAGACAGGTGTGGTAGGAAGAGGATTTGCAGATGTCTCTGAGGATCGGATGGGGAGCGGAGAAGGCGGTGAAAGAGGGTTGGTGGTGTTGCCGAGGAGGAAGCTGAGAGTTCGGATACGCTGTAGGTACTGTACAGAGCATTGAGGATGGACGATAGTGGGGAGGTGGCGGTGGAGGGTGGGTGGGGGACGTGATAGAGAGCCGTTAGAGGCATTCGGAGCCAGCCTTGGGGTTAACGAATGTGCATGACGGAGGAGGATCTCGGAGGGGAGAGCAACATGAGCACACAAGATGGACAGTCTGCCTGCAGACGTTCTCCCAGCTGAACTGTGTGAACACCAGATCGCGAGTATCAAAAAGCTTTTGCAGTGGCCCGATGGAAACCACGGGAAAGTGGGGAGGTGGGCCCAGGTGGGGGTTTCTCCATGCCAAGCCAATCGTCCTGCGGTGGGCGAAAACTCTCTTTCCGCAATTCCAAGTCGTGACCTTGGAGGCTGCCTGAGGCTACAACATTGCCATTGGTTGATGTGTGGAATCCAAGGGACTGAAAGGATTTATATCTCGGATATCACGCTTATGAAATGCCAGAGAGATTCCCTGAAGACGTTGTCACTGTCATACGCGGCTTTTGATGAGAAAGATAGTGAATTTTGCCACATTGGTACAATTTACTGCTGCCTTGCCGCGGCTTTCGATACTGCCTGTTTCGGAAGTTCAAGGCAACAACATTTGGCACTTTGGAGGCACTGCGGATGAGGCTGCAGCTTCTATTTCTTCTTCACACATAGCGCATTTCATCCTTGTCATCTACGTGCTCGTCCATTTTCGATAGAGTGTTCCAGCTGGATCAGTACTTGATACTGTAGCTGCCGCCAAACATGGACGTCCTCAGAGCTCCTTTGTTTCACAGGCGCGTTACTCAGATATATTCTGACACGAAGAGATTCTACGAGCAAATTGTCCAACAACATGTGACACATCCGCAAGCAGCAGCACTCCATCAGCAGCTCCGAATTCAGAAAGATAGGTTTATGGCATGGGGCATCGAGTGGGAGGACAGTAACGCGCAGCAAGGTGACATAGATGAGTCACTCGACAGAGCCGGTATAAGCGACTTRGTCTCCAGCATCATATCATCAATCCAGGAACTGCTCAAGGATGCTGAGAATGTTCAGCCAAGTTTTCAGCCACCAGGACAGTTGCCTGATCGCAAAGGCGGCTTCCTATCCATGCCAAACCGACAGTGGACCGCTGAGGATTTGACTCGTTTGAGAGACTTGAACAAGAGCGTCACAGTCTCGATCGACACCTTATGCGATCTATCGAGGTCAACGCTGGGTATGCGACAGAGCCTCCCTCCAGTCGATAGGAAGCGGAAACCTGGAATGAGCGGACCGAGTAGCAAGGCGCAATCAAGAAGCAGCACACCGATTCTATACTCACCCCATCCCAGTGGCGCTTCCCGCTTTGGACTCACCGACTTTCTCAAAACGACTCGTGTGGACATGAGCAGGCTTCGCTTTCCCCATCAAACRGGAGCGACTGATCCTACACCGCCCGAATATGATGCTGTCACTGCCAGCGCAGATAACAGAAAGTTCGCTTTTCTTGATGCAGACAAAGCCAGTGAACCACAGCATGCAGAGCGCCAGTCCCTCGGCTTGTCGCTTCCTGAAGTCCCTGTGCTCGTCGACTACGGATATAGCTTCGATTCCGGCAAAGTAACAGCGGACTTGACTGGTCTGGACAGATACGAGAGTCTCATATTAGCCTTGCAAGGAATAGATGATGGAGATTCTGACAGTCTCTACACTGGCTGTCTTCGCATCATTGGATGGTTTCAGGATTCCTCGGGGTCCTCATTTGGTTTTGTCTATGAGATCCCCGTTCCTAGCCCAATGAGCTCCAACCCAGCATCGCCTTCAACACCGGTGACGCTTTTATCCTTCTTACAACATAGTGGGAGCACCGACAGCGAGAATACCCCGAGCCTGGAGGATCGCTTTCGTCTTGCTCTTAATCTGGTGACAAATATCTTACACACGCATGCTAAAGGCATCACACATCGACATATCAACAGTAACAATGTGATCTTCGTTGGCAACTCTTTTCAGAGTGATGTCAGCAAGCCCTGGAAAGAAGGGATYATCAGGAAGCCGTATCTCGTGTCCTGGGATCAAAGCGATAAAGATGCAGTTAGCACCCCTGAAATGCATGTTCCCAGACTTTAYCGACATCCAGAGTCTGAGATAGGGAAGCGCAGCGCCTACAAACCGGCGTACGATGTCTACAGTCTCGGACTTGTCCTCCTGGAGATCGGTCTATGGATGCCAATCCACAAATTATTCAAGTCGAAGTACACCTTACCCAAATTCCGACTCAAGCTCCGGTCGACCTACGCTCAYAAACTAGCGGGTAAATGTGGTAGCGCATACATGAAAGTTGTCGAGTACTGTCTCCGCGCTGCAGACAAAGAGATATCTTCGACCTCCACTCATCGGCTTTCTCGAGATTTTCATCAGGCCAAAAGACAGGAAGACTTCTATTGGAAGGCACTGAAACCACTTGAACGATGCTGTCTAATTGATTATTCTAACGAGCCTGTTGTTCACCCTTTTCCTTCCATGGCAGCTGCAAAATTCAGCACGCCGGATGTAGTAGCCTCTCATACCGGGGCACAGACCGCGCCAGCCGTGCAAGTGCCGCATGAACGACCAGAAGAATGTCTGGAAGCTGATTGTCACGAGGGCTCTTCTTGTCGCGTTATGGTTTGGTCTTATGAAATACCATCTCATATTCGGTCTTACTACAAGCAAGTCATGATGCCGAAGTTGAACAAAATGTTTGCCAGAGCCATTAATCGGTGGGAAGCTTACACTATCATGACCTTCATGGCTGGRGARACTCCTCAGACAGCGAAGCCCACTATATACATGTCTTGTCTCAGCATCGTCAGAGCGACAAAGATCCTCGAGTATGTCAACAAGGATCAACAGTACTTTGATATCAAAGTYTCAGTAGGTCAGACGGTCCACTCGAAAGCGAATAAGAAACGTGGAAGGAAGGCAAAGAARAAGACGAYCGCAGCAGCAAATGTGCCCCAYGGMAAYGCGGATGCTACCGTCAGTGATGAAAAGTATCAAGCAAAGCCYGCATGTGGTGCTTCCATCAGCGCGTTCGTAGACGAACAGCACCTAGGGAGAGCGACTTTYGGTGGCTTCATTTTGGCCGATGGCGAGCCTTTTGGAATGAGYGTTCATCACATGCTGGAAGACCAAGACGTCGATCAGGGCCTGGATTTTGTACTTGATAACAGRGACTCGGATGGAAACGACTCGGGCGGTCAACCGAGTGAATCCGCATCAATGCCAGCGTATCAAGCTACCACTCATCCTCTGGACGACGAATTTGATCCTAGCATACTTGATCATGATTTCAGTGATGAGGACGATGAGCTATTTACGATGGGTGACACCCTGGGTACACCTCCTGGTGGCGGTCGGGACAAGGTTGTCACTCAGCCTGCACTGGACGATGTGGACTCAGACTTCTTCCCGACTGAAGAAGACAAGAGCGATGAACATCTCCAATCACATAGCTTGGGATACATCCACGCCTCGTCTGGTAGAAAGCAGGTCAAGCATGGCAATGACAGTATCGCCCATGAGGTCGACTGGGCGTTGTTCAAGGTCTGCGATCACCGTCTTGATGCCAGAAATAAGATTGAAGGTGGGGACAAGTTCTATCATAACGCTCCCACTTTGGCGTCCTTCAAGCCGCACCCATGCCAGATTGTTGCTGCCGATGCTCTTGGCGATCGGCAGGTTCATGCCATCGGAGCGACAAGTGGACTTGCTAGCGGGTCCATTCTGCCCGAGATGGTAGATCAAAAGATGCCCGGCCGAGTATTCTCATCGACGGTCTGGCGATTCAAGGGTGAATTCGGGGTTGGTGGGGACTCAGGCGCATGGATMGTCGATAATGTGACAGGCGCAGTTTGTGGGCATGTCACAGCATGGAACGAGCGCTGTGCATACGGCATTTTGACCCCCATGGAGGTCATGATGCATGACATGGAACGCACTCTTGGYAAAGCAGTTGCACTCCCAACATCGTCGCCAACTGAAAGAGACTCGTATACCCATCAAGTCATCACGCCCCCTTTTTCCCAGAAGCAAAGGGTCCAAGCGATCAGTGTTCATCAAAYAGACGAGGCTATCCATCTACCCAGCGCTTCCACCACTCCTCCATCAGCGCCTCAAATTCGAGAAGATTCAACAGCGGACCACACGCTGGACATCGGCCAACAGTTTTCCTCTCTCGCCCTCCAGCAGGAGTCCTCGGTAGATGACACCACCCGCCCGACGACCGTCGATACTGACGACGAAGATACCTCCGACCAATCCAGCAAAGAGGACAACACCATCTCCTTATCCACCAGTCCCGCCCTCCCCACATCCCCTCCCCAGCCGCCCAGAAGCTTGGGCGAAATGAAGCTGGACGACGTGGCGGAACGCTGGGCCCAGAGTCAGATGAGCGGGGCCAGTCTCAGCAACAGCACCAGCAGTCACATCACCGCCACCAACGCAACGAATACTGGTAGCATCCCCATGTGTCGGTCAGGGAGTGGTGGATCGGCTGCTTCAGCCACGGCTGCTGCTACCGATAGGAGAAGGGACCGCTCGCGAGTCAGCGGGATGGACGGCGTGACGAGGGATTGTAGCTTGGGAAGGGGGTTGAAAGCTCCGTGTTGACTATCCGCTCTGCTTACTTACATGATTCTTTTGAGGTGTTGGAGTCTGCGATGTCGTTCATAAGGGAAGGGGGTTTTGGTGGGCCAGATGTGCTCAGAGAATTTGCACACAGGCGTTGTCTTCGGACAGGAGTCTTCATCTAGATACCCAATGATCATTCTTATCATTTCAACCCAATAGTTGTGAAGCCATTGCCATGTACTGATCCTCGTCAATCGCTACGCAAGCGCGCGTTACAATGGTCACTATACTCAATCGGGAAATCGCCATGAGGTCGTGGAGCAATGGAGGGTGCCACGACCAGAGAACAGCGTTCGATTTCCGGAAAACTTATAGCACGTCCTAAAGGGACGAGATGCTTTTCCTGCTTACTAGATTAACCATTTAAAGTGAGTACTTCAATTGCTAGCTCATTGACCGGTTTGAGACCCCTTTTTGAGACCCCTTTTTTGGACCCTCACTGCAGGGCTCACGAACTTTGCGGAGCTCAGGCCCCCGTCGGCTATGGAAGATCTCGATTATTCATATGGGCCTTCCCACCCAAATCCTCAGATWCTCCATCTCACATTTGGAGACTTGACACGCACGATCAAAATCGCGTTTTTCCCCACCCACCTACTCCGTATGACTGGTGATGTATATAGCTCTCGGTAGACCCCTGGACTCTGCGGCTGCAGGAAGGGGGGGTTCCTCAGCCTTGGTACGTGCCGTTGACGTCAGTTGACGCGGTGGCCGGGCACAAACGGGCCCATTGTAGTCCTTGACTCTTTTGGGCTGGGACCATAGCGACGTCGTCGAGGTCCCTCACGAACCAAGGGCTCTGAGAGAAGCCAATTCAAAGACACTTCTTATCACTCAGATCACTGTATGCATGCGTTGAGACCGAGCAATTGGTGATCCGGCATAAGACTCAACATCTTGACTTGCAATTTGTTGCGGCCCGATTCTGGTTGCCTCGTCAACAATTCAGAGCACCGCTCCAGGGGGGAATGACGCTGTACCGCTCATAATTTTTGGATGGAGCTCGTAGTGTGCCTCACACAGCATATGCCGCCCCCGCCCAGTCTATGCGTACACATCAACAATTTCGTCCATACTTGAAGTCCAGATGCTGTGCACGGTAACAACAACAGAATCTTCAATGTGCGGAGTCTGAGAGGGCGTTTTCAAATGCATCCACAAGGAACGAGTAGTCGATCTCATAGATGATTTTGATGGTCAATATCGGATATGGCTCGCAGTAAACAGGTTTGTGTACTATAGAGCAACGTAGAAGCATCGACGGCTGAAGATTTGACTGGTTTGGGGCATGGTGCATGGTAGGGTCCCTCGCGCGCAACGTCCCCTCATTCAAAAAATTTGTTGTTAGCGAGCCTATGCTCGTCATGGGGAAGATCTTGAAGGAAGAGTTAGGGGCGATGGTGCAGGCTCCTCCGCCGAGCTGTGAAATCTTGCTTCGCGCAGAAACGCGGTCCTGGATTTGGAGTCGTCGAACTTGATCGACAGGTGATCCAGGTCGGTCATGTCATCTTCATCCGTGCATTCACCAGATCGAGCCTGGTCCTGGGGGGCCGCGGGGGTGTTGATGGGCAGAGGATTCTTCGAACTCGACCGGCGGCGAACCATTCCGGGCAGATGGACGTCCAATCGGATGGTGGTCGCGGACTTGGACTCGACGGGGCGAAGGTTCTCCAGGCGATACTCTCGGTATTGGGATGAGGATAGGTTGGCAAGGAACATCAGTGTCTGGTGTCCATCGTATTGCCACAGGCGGAGGAGCTGCAGGTGGCTCTCTTCTATTGGCTTGCTCTTGCTGTACTGTTTGGCCGCGATTGATTGGATTGGCACTTGAAGCTGCAACGTTACGTCTGGTCCCATGAGTAGCTCTTGGAATCGGTGGTAGTCGGTTTCTTTCTCGAAGTCGTACTCCTGATGTCGAGATTCTTCTTTTAGCACGCCGTTGTTGACGGTCAGAATGGGAGAGCTGCAACTCCTTGAACTAGCGACACTTGTATCCGAGGATACTGGTGTAGGAGAGGGAGACGGAACTTTTGAGGCCTCAGATGGTTGGCCTTCCAATGAAATCTTTTGTGACCTCAGAAGGTACGGCTCAATAAACTTGACTTTGTATTTGGTACTAGATCCGTAGGCTTGTGGATGTTCGCTTTGAGAAACGATGCGTTGGGTTGGGGGGGCTAGGGCAGGTAGAGTCAGTACAGTGGCCTTCTGACAAGACAGGCATTTACAGTACCGAGATATAATCTGATGTTCCGGCTGCTAGGTGGCGAGATGATGATGTAGCGGCGACCGTTTTGCTTATTGCGGAATGCTTCGATCGTCGAAATAGGGTACGATATCCGAGATTTGTGTTTGTAGTAGGAGGCTCTCACACCACTCAAATTCTCCATRGCCGWCTCCATCACTGCATGTTCCAAGGCGAAGATCGAGTCGCGTCTCGAGGTGCTGTTTGTTCCCTCTATTATGGACGTCCTCCGAGAGGACATCGTCGGGCTTGTAAAGACCCGTGAAGCTGCGCCCGAAGCCTCCGACAAAGCGTTGGAGTCCCCCAGCCCGTTCGGGAAAATGGCGAATCCGTCCATGGTATTCCGACGCCGCTCTAAGGGTATCATGGGATCTTTCAAATGGAGCTCAGATAGCTCGCCGAACTCTGTCGATGAGCAAAGGGTATTCGGACTAATGGGTGGCGACGCCATGATTCCCTTGTCATTGCAATCACGTCGTTCTATCAAGGAATTGGGGACAAGAGTATCCGAAACCCTCCTGTGGCTGGTTCCAATTCCCAGCAGCTCCACAGGGGTCTTTGCAGGTGGGGGACCTTGGGCTTGTGCCCAGTCTGGCTCGGGAGAAAAACATGGAGGAAAGGAGGTAAGAGTCCCGGATCGAATAGGAGGATTGCAAGATAATGTCGCCGAATGAGAGCGCTGCCTCGCCCGACCGTCTGCACTGTCATTCGTCACTTCGTGGCCTACATGATGCCAGGAGCCGAAGCAACGTACAAGTTTATTACGGCAAGTGCGAGGCCAATATCATTGATCTGCCCATTGATCTTTTCCCTCAGCCTCGCCGTCTTCTCCTCGTGAAGGGTCCAGCGTGCCGCCTGCCCAGCACTGTCCATTTTGCCGTATCCATCTTGTGTAAGCTTTTCGAACCCCTCCCCGTATTTCTGACAAGACTGAACACAGGCTTGACATTGATCGACCAAGCCACGCAGATGCTCGAGCTCCTCAGTGGATTGTACACTGTCGAGGATCCTCTGTAGCTCATTGAGATTGCCCCTGAAGTTGCTGATCTTGTTGACAAAGGCTTTGGCGTTATCGGGTGCGCTTCGGAGAGCTTCAACGACACGATATAGCTTTACTCCGAGCTGGAAGGGCTCGGAAACGTTCCAGCCCGGGGGATACATGCTTGCTGATGAAGTCGAAAGGGAGACGGGTGGAGGGGTGAAATGGGATTACCAAAAATGGATGACGCAGCATTATGGGTTGGATTTGATGTGAGTACCAGACAGTGACAGCCTGATATACGCTCCGTGTGAGCATGTGAGGTCCATTACGGAGTTTTAGGTCGAAGGTACTCTACGCGCCCACTATCAGGTAGCTGCGGACACATTCTGCCTTGCCGCCGTTGAAGATGAAGATGAGGCTGCAGAAAACAGCTAGCTTTGCAGATAGTAATTGTAGGAAACATATACCCGTACATCCCTAGCATATACAGGCACGCCCCCTGATTCCCCACACGTACACTCTTTCTTAGTTTGCGCGTATATTAAGTATTTTTGGTAGTAGCTTTTGAAATAATGAAAGGTTTCAATATTGGCCATTGCATCTCACCACTTCATCACTGACCTCATCACTCACCTCATCACCTCAACAGCCGCTTGAGACGCGTATGAGGATATAACCATGATCCCAAAAACACAGAAGCTGCAAAGGAAAACCTGAATCCTAGGCAGGGGGTCCCGTCCAGAGATCTGTCCAGTCAAAACCATACTTCATCTCCGTATTCTCCTATTTTTTTTAGGCCAGAAACACCGTGTTTACAGTGAAGAACCTGAGATTCGAGCGTGTCTTTGACCATGCTACTGGGGAGGGGGGGACGACCCTTTGGCGATACTGAGAAATACTACCAAATATGCTCAATCTACCTACCAGAAAAAGAAGAGCGTACATGTAAGGGGTCTGGGGGCGTATCTGTATATCCCAGGGGTGTGTAAGTCTATATGTTCCTTCATTGTACCTATGCTATCGGACTGGTTTACTCCTGAACGAATGGGGCCTTGCGCCGCTCGCACGTGTTGGATCTGGGGCTATCGATAAGCGGCTGTCAGATGCATGAGTGGATGAGAGTGTGGATGAATTGATGATCTATTGGATGGATGCATGTAAGATGCATGGAGAAGAAGGATCTATCTGCAAGTGATGGCCCTAGTGTACTGAGATGTACGCCTAGATGATGATATGTACAGTGGCAAATAGGTGTTGATGCAGGACTCATTTGGGAGCCGCAATGACAGCTGCGAAGATGACTGTACAACAGTACAACCCATCCCCAGATGGGGACCGGAAAATGCCTGGAACGGTCCCGGCTCAAGACTCAGCCTCCATGCGATCGTGCAAGGCTCAAGGCTGCGGAGATTTATCTTTGGTGAAGGAGAGTAGTATCTGTATATCTTCCTTGATTGCCGCGCTTACAGTTCAATCCTTAATCACTGGTTGAAATTTCTCCGTACTTCCAGCTTGCGCGCCAACCAAGGGAGAATCAAGCCATGCCCATGTCATTGCCTCGGTTCTGGGTGGATCATTCGCAGGGCTTCAACTATAACCGGGTACTCATACCGTGAACAAACATACATTGCTCGTTATGAGACTGACGAGCTACATAGTCATGGCAGGAGAAGCGGAATCTGGTCCTCTCATCTGTGGAGGCAACAGGCTTCGGTTGGTGGATCGTTCTCGTCGCCGGAGTGGGCTTCTTGACTGATGCCTACGATGTATGTCTTCGTAGCCTTATGGTATTTCCCTTCTAAAATGTTTTACCTGCCTTAGATTTTTGTCATCAATACGATATTGCCCATGTTTGGAATCCTATATAATATCCCGACAAGCTATCGACTTGGCATGAATATTGCCACTCTTTTTGGTTCTATGATTGGACAGGTCGTCTTTGGCTTCCTCGCAGATCGTTACGGCCGAAGGAAGATGTATGGAACAGAGCTTATCGTCACGATGGGTGCTTCTCTAGGCTTTGCAACCGCCTCGTCCGGTGTCAATGGATCCATGTCGCTCATTGGATTGCTCATCTTTTGGAGACTCGTCATGGGTATCGGCATTGGGTAAGAAAGGTGAAACTCATGCTGCATTCACAAGCTTATACTTGAGCGAATCTTTCTAGAGCTGATTATCCTCTGAGTGCTGTAATCACAGCGGAGTATAACTCCCTTGAGAAAATATCGTCCTGAGCCGCTAATCGTCTTTAGATTTGCACCTACCAAATACAGAGCTCGGATGCTAGCTGCGGTATTCTTCTGTCAACCCTTTGGACAATTAGTCGCCGTGCTGATGGCCTTTGCTGCAACCGCCGGCCTTCGTTCCTATATTTCAGCTCTACCAGACGACGTCTCCTGCTCAGTTCAAGCCTCTGATCCCACAGGCATGGATTGCGCGCGGACAATCGATCGAGCATGGAGACTAGTTGCAGGACTCGGGGCCGTGCCGGCGGTGGTGGCGATGATCTTTCGTCTGACGATTCCAGAGTCAGTATACTATACACTCGATATCAAAAACGACAGCAACGAAGCTATGCATGCCAGGGAGTACTTCGAATCGAGTGAAAGCCTAGGACGTGGCAATCCAGATTCAATACACATGGACGAAGTTGAGAATACCCCTAAAGCTCCCACGACTGAGGAAGATATTGCCACCGGACTTCAACCCCCCCAATCCGCATATCAATCTGGTGTCCAAGGGCGAGGAGCATCCGATGAATCAGCTACCAACTCCATTGGACCAATGGTCGAAGATCTCGAAGATCCACACCCATCTCGGGCATCGCGCGCCGACTTGTACAAGTATCTTTTCACAGACGGCAACTGGACAGACCTTTTCGCTACCTCCGCAAACTGGATGCTTCTGGATTTCACATTCTATCTCCTTGGTGTCAACAGCTCCAGTTTTGTTCCTCGACTGTTCGGCGAGAAGCCTGGAAACGAACTACCGCCGTACGACTGGCTGATTAGTACCGAGAGACATATCATGGAGTCGACCTCGATTGGGGCTCTGATTGGCAGCGCTCTTGCCATATTCGCTGTGAATCGATATAGTCGGAGGAAGATCCAGGGGTGGGGTTTCTTGATCCTGGGCGGGTTGTTCATCGTGGTGGGGGCTTTGTATGTCACGTTGCCAGAAACGAATGCGCACGCGGCGATCGTGGTCTTCTATGGGATATGTCAGCTATTCTACAATCTTGGTGAGTCTCTTCACTGGTCATTGATATATGAAGAATTGATCCAAGTATCCTTGCAGGCCCAAACAGCACCACTTTCATCGTGAGTAGCTGCAACTCTTAGATGCCAACCTCACCAGCTAACAAACCCCCCCAAAAGATCCCAGCCGAAGCCTTCCCAACCCGCTACCGCTGCACCCTTTACGGCGTCTCCGCCGCCAGCGGCAAACTCGGCTCCGTCCTCGGCCAAGTCGTCGTCATCAAAGTCCAAAGCAACAAACGCCTCGGCATAACACTCATCTT
>MSTJ01000518.1:0-11520 GCA_001956345.1 Ramalina peruviana
TTACTTACCCACATATCTTTAAAATAGCATGGCTCCCATGTTAGCTACCCCCAAGCCTACGTCACGTCTGCTTCTGGCCTCGAACCGCCTCCCAGTGACTGTCAGCCGAAACGAGACCGAGGAGTACGAGTTTGCAGAAGGTACAGGCGGGCTCGTCAGTGGACTGCGTGGCCTTTCAAAGAGCACTCAGTTCCTTTGGTACGGATGGCCTGGACTTGAGGTATCAGAAGGGGAGACGGCTCCTCTAGCTGCCAAACTGAAAGAGAGATTTGGTGCCGTCCCGGTCTACCTCAACGATAATCAAGCAGACCTTTACTATAACGGCTTTTCGAGTACGTGTGCGCTGAGTTACTGCGTCTGACGGCTGGGGTAACTTTTCCTAGACGGAATCCTATGGCCACTTCTTCACTACCACCCGGGAGAGATTACCTTCACCGAGGACAGCTGGCAGGCCTATAAAGCTGTTAACCGGAAATTCGCCCAAGCGATCGCGAGAGACGTAGAGGACGGCGATCTCGTCTGGGTCCATGACTACCATTTGATGTTGCTCCCAGAAATGCTGCGAGATGAAGTGGGCAGCGACAAGACAATCAAGATCGGCTTCTTCCTRCATACGCCCTTCCCCAGCTCTGAGCTATATCGTATACTGCCGGTCCGCAATGAAATCCTGAGTGGCTTGCTGCACAGCGATTTGATTGGTCTTCATACGAACGACTACGCTCGACATTTTCTCAGCTCGTGTTCTATCGTTCTGTAAGAGKCCATACKATCACAAATGGGAGCACTGGGCTGAAGAARTCTAGCGGTCTTCACACGTCAACACKGACGGCGACTTATAAAGACAGRACCGTGAACGTGGGCGCCTTTCCAATTGGTATTGAGCCAAAGAGATTCATCAAGACACTAGCCACAGACTCCGTTCGGGAGCGCATTGCTGAGCTTCAATCAGAATTTGAGGGGAAGAAGGTCATGGTTGGCGTTGACAGGCTTGATTACATCAAAGGCATTCCGCAGAAGCTGCGGGCTTTTGAGATCTTTCTGAATGACCACCCCGAATGTGTAGGCTCTGTGGTCCTCATCCAGATTGCGGTCCCAACAAGRGGCGATGTCGAGGAATACCAAAATCTGAGAGCTCTTGTCAATGAGCTTATCGGACGAATAAAYGGAAGGTTTGGTAAGAMTCTGCGAATCTCCACGACTTSRAATGGCGGCAAATTTTYAGCGCATACACTGATCACATCTGTAGGCACCTTTGARTATATGCCAATTCACTTCATGCATCAATCGGTGCCCTTYCAAGAGCTCCTAGCTTTGTATGCCATATCTGAGGTATGCATCGTATCGTCGACTCGAGACGGCATGAATCTGGTATCGTTCGAATATATCGCTTGCCAGCGTGAGCGACACGGATCCTTGATACTATCYGAGTTCGCGGGAAGCGCCAAAAGCTTGAGTGGATCGATAGTGGTAAACCCCTGGAATGTATACGAGATGGCCAGAGCCATTGACATTGCTTATCACATGCCGGAAGAAGAACGACGAGAGCGTTTTGACAAGATGAATGATCACGTGCAGAAGTTTACGAGGTCAGCACCAAYGTGACCCYGTACGATTCACCTTAAATCTGTAGACTGACGAGTGACACATTGCAGTGCATTCTGGGGTAAAAGCTTCATCGACACGCTGACCAAAATTGGAAASGAATCGCTCATGGAGGAGAGGCTCTGGATGAATCCAAAAGAACGRAACATTGACTGGCAAGGATATGACGGAGTGATGGAGCGCTAGAAGACAGCCAACTTGCCTTAAACCTATGAGCCGACGCAGATCCTATTCTTGTATTATCAACTCACCTACGARMCCTRTTCCACCGTCCAAGACTTCCTGTTCGTCTCTGAGTCATTAGATCCGGCCGTTCAGTTGGCTTTCCTCTTCTCCCATTCCTCTGGCGTAAAGCATTTGGGTGTCCARGCGTGGATGGCGGCAATCTCGTCCTTCAATGATGAATTCACCAAACGATGTCTGGCCAGGGTGTTCTTCTTCTCAAATTGTGATGATACTATCATGGCCTGAAACATCTGGCCGCAGCCGCCTGGAATGGATTCTTAATTTAGAGTGGCTTCAGCAAGGCAAGACCCTCATTTACCAGACATATCCTCTATATCYACATGCTGTGCCCCAAGTTTCTGTTCGAGCGTCTTCTGCAATGATCCMGCAGTCACACCMGTYGTGTTGGCGACRGTCTCAGCTTGCGCGTCCGTTTCAGCGGCCTTGGGAGCATCRGACGCYAGRGACGGAGACGTGCTCATGCTGGGCCTTGAGGCGGCAGGACGAAAGATCTGCTGCGAGTTTGCCAATTGCTGTCGTAACAAGTGGGRTGCAAAGACACGCTGCATTTAAATCAACAATCTGACGCAAGTGAACCAGCAAACACGAGCAGTCTGTTTGAATTGTCTTGATTGTTACTAGATATTGTACATCAATTTGGCGATGTCATCATGCGCCAMAGAAATTAGCCCCTGCTGCCATGTGCCCCCGCCAGGCGCCCGATCGCCCGGGAGTGCCCGCACCTCGCCTCTACAAATTTCGCTGTTCTCGGAATGATATGGCGATCATGGCAAGGCGGASCAGTTTGCTGATTGATCTAAGAATAACCTCGTAATAACTGGCTGTGCCAGCAGTTGGCCCAGACTGGAATARGTCAGKCATCAAAACACGTCTTGGAACTTCWAGTGTTTTGTCYCAATKRTTAGGCATTTGACGTTCTGAGGCTTGCACGCCTCAATTACATTCGACGTCTTACATAGACAGCTATGGCCGCCCCTTGAGCCTCAASGCTTTCGAAYTCAGAAGCTTCGCACACTCAGGCCTTCTTCATTGGTGCTATACYTTCTTGTCCGCGCGCTGGAGGCCTCCCAACGAGAGGATGACGCATCAACAGAGACAGAACTCGTCCCGCCTGGGTGCTACCTTTATACCAGGGGGAACAGACGATTTCTACATGCCCGAGGTGATATCACCCTCTCCTCAACGGTAAGAAATCCCTYGACGTGTTCCTCTACAWATRGACGGAAATACTGAAAATTGSCTCAGCATTACCCCAGAGGTCCCAGAAAAGATTCAGGACAACCTTGCACATCTTGAACTCGAAGCATCACCTGTGAAGCGTCTCTCTGGCTTGCAGTCTCCATCCCCCATTGAGCCACGTCGGAGCTCGGTTGCCAACTCCATATCACAAARTTATCCCGCCCCGACCAATTCAGATCAGCCAACATTCTCCCCTTTTCCTCCATTGCGCAATCGATCAGCGAATGTACCCCCCTCGGATGAAGAGAAGGAAGCMGTCTTGGAGAAGGCTCGTTTACCGGTGTTGAGTGCAAATGATCCAGAGGTGCAGCTMAGCTGGGCCCAAGATACTCTTGCTTTTGTCGAAATTGCTTCGCAACATGAGGCAAGGATATCTCCCAATCCCTCCTCRCGGCCTCAGACCCCCAGCACAGAGCACCAATTACGCGTCGATGCCGTCAATGTAGTATCATTCCTGGCCGACCAGTCTCATCCCAAGGCAGARTTTTTGAGGGGCATGTGGCTGGAATTTGGCAAGTTTGGATTCAGAATGGACAAGAAGGAAGCMTTTCGTTGCTACCAGAGGGCAGCGCAAAGAGGCTATGCTAGAGCAGARTATCGAATGGGGATGCAGTTTGAAAACTCAAACGAGCCAGACAAAGCTCTGAAGCACTACCAATTGGGCGTGGATGCYGGAGATTCYGCTTCCAACTATCGGATAGGCATGATGACTTTAYTGGGTCAGCACAACCAACCTCTTGACTACGCCAAGGGGATCAACATGATAAGCTATGCCGCAGAGACGGCCGATGAGAATGCACCTCAAGGTGCTTATGTGTTCGGCATGCTTCAATCCAGRGAACTGACACAGGTCTCGGTGCCAGAACAATTTCTTGCTCTCAAYATATCTGGYGCCCGTTACAACATCGAGAAAGCTGCTTACCTRGGTTTTGCAAAAGCCCAGGCYAAGATGGGYGTAGCTTATGAGCTCTGTCAGCTCGGTTGCGATTTCAACCCGGCACTTTCCCTTCACTACAACGCTCTGGCATCCCGGCAGGGTGAAGCTGAAGCGGATATGTCCATCAGCAAATGGTTTCTTTGTGGATACGAAGGCGTCTTTGACAAGAATGAGGAGCTTGCYTTTACTTACGCCCGAAGAGCCGCTCAAAGTGGACTTCCGAATGCCGAATTTGCGATGGGGTACTT
Source organism: Ramalina peruviana (assembly GCA_001956345.1). Lineage (NCBI taxonomy): Eukaryota > Fungi > Ascomycota > Lecanoromycetes > Lecanorales > Ramalinaceae > Ramalina > Ramalina peruviana. Next base: position 4,273 of record MSTJ01000518.1, read on the forward strand.
CTACGAAGTAGGGATYTATGTCCGCGTGGACTTGAAAGCCTCCAGATCGTGGTATGAGAAAGCTGCAGATAACGGGAATAAAGATGCTGCTTCGAGGATCGACGGTATCGCGCGCTCCAAGACATTATCCCGAAAAGATCATGAGCAGACAGCAGTCGCCAAAATCAAATCCCAGTACGGCTCGCACAAGGGAAAACGGCCTGAACGATTCAAGCAGCCTGAGATAATGCCTACGATTTCRGATGACACCGTTGATATGCCAGAGCCCAGATTGGCCCCTCCTCGGCAGCAGCAAGGACCGCCATATCCAGGCGCCTACRGTAATCAAGGCTCTGGTRCTAGACCCTCTTCGGCTGCTCCTTATCCTGTAGACGATGGTCGAGGGCGGCCTCCTCCGCAGACAAGACCCTCRACCGGTCCGACATATCAGAACTAYGCACCACCTCGGCGTGGACCCAAYAWGCCGCCCACATCCACAATTGAGGGCGATTCGTCCTATGGAGACAGCAACTACCGAGGTTCCGCCTTCCCTACCTTCAAACCCCAAGCTCCAGCAGGCCCWGGCTCAGGCCCAGGTAGAAATCCACAAATGCCTTTGAATAATGGGCAACTAAGTGCTGGCGCTCAAACCTATCGCCGACCTGTATCTGGCCAGTCGAGCCCGTACGGTCATGGCTCACCTAATCTAGGCCCTTCACGTCCTTCAACCCAACCACCTGCTATCGATATCGGCTTCTCCGCTCCTCCGGATCTTTCAGGTGCAGACCGTCGCAGGCTCCAAAAACCCACGAGTGACCGACCTCTACCTCCTGGAACATTGCCCAGGACTTCCAGCTACGACGGTCCGCAAAACATTACACCTCAAAATCGTTTGAGTGGTCTACCTCACCCATCCACGATGCCCAGCTATGGGCGGACAGACAGTCCTGCTCGAGGGCCTCTGTCGGCAGGCAGACCTAGCGCTGCAGCCACTCCGCCAGTCAATCCACAATCACGGCCGGAAAGCAGTAATCCGATGCCCAGTCTTCCTCCCAAGCTACAAGATCCAGCAGGACCTGGAAGGGCGGCCAACACCCCACCTCCTAATGCTCCGGCTGCACGGCCTCCAGGCAAGGGCCCGAAGACCTTTCAGGAGATGGGAGTGCCCCCAAGTAAGAATGAGAGTGATTGTGTAAGTTAACAAGCTAGAAATCGCATATGTTGTAGTACATGCTAACCACTACGTGCAGGTCATAATGTAAATTAGTTGCAGATCGGGTGTACTTTTGAAAGGCCAATTTTCGCCGATGATGCGTCTGGTACGAAGGCTTCTGCACGTTTTCATGAAGTAACGAGGTTTAAGAATTCCATAATTGGGTATGCACAATGATATCTTGATAATATCAAAGACGAGCATTCGTATTTGATGCCAAGACTGCTTTGCTCGTGACTTCCTTTTGCTGTTCCGTTCTACTTTATTAACTCCATGCCAGAACATAATTCGCCTACAGACAACAAATCTGATTATCTCTGTTACCATCATTGCAATTGCCTATGGCGCCTTCTCGTGAGTGCAAGGAAACTTCCAAAGAAGAGGCTCTTGATCGAGGTAGGCCAATCCCAAGTGACAGGAATCTTCGCACTGGACATAGAGGTTACCGGCAATTCAAGTCTGACAATGAGCAGCGGCAGCTCTGATTCTCGAATTCTTGAGTAAGTCGTAGCAGCAGCGCTTACTCAACCCGTCTGACATGTCTGCAGAGAAAACCAAGTACGTCGTTATCACCGCACCTGTCTGGCATTCTCAGCTTTACATTCATATTGACGTGGTGAATCGCCTTGCTCAAGCCGACCATTCTCGGTATGTCTAGTCTGCCTCTCAAGCTACTATGCCAGTGGCCAGGTGAGACGGAAATTGCTGATGTAGGATTGTTTGCGGTAGTCATACGACATCTCCATGAATCTAGCCAAGCATTGCAGCAAAAGTGCGCATGACGTCTCATATCGAACTTGTCAAGGAATGACTTTGTTGATGTTTCCACAATAGCACATGTGATCGAGGCGCTCAGAAACTTGTACGAAGGTGGTTTGATCGTGAGCACTGGTTCCGGTATAAAGTCTGCCTGAGAGCCATCTTCCACGCTGAAAGCGGCTTAGGGACGCATGTCATCTACCACGCTCTACAGCACCCTCAAGACGACACTTCGATTAGGAGCCTAGATAAAGAAATTGCAGATCTTCGCGCGTCAGTCGCAGCGCTCAGGATGGATCAGAAGGCGCTTAGTTCCCGCTTGACCTCTGTTCGCTGTCCACTTCCAACGGGGGAGCTGCGTTCTGCTGTTGAATCTCTTGAGGCTGAACAGACCATTGTGGGTGATCGCCTGACATGGCTAAGGGTTGAGGACTTCACGTCTCTCTTACCGGAGCAAAGAGCAGATGTAAATCGCCAATGGAGCATCTGGAGCAGGAAAGCGGCAGCCCGTAAGGCTATGGCGCTCGAGCTTTGGAGAATAGTTACGGAGCTGTTGCCGGAGGGGGAAAGTAGAAACACTTTGTGGGTGAGACCCTCCTCACAGACGTCTAAATTGCTATATGACGATCGCTCACCTGAAATACTACTATAGGAAGAGCTTGACACGTTGTAGGGCCGAGGCTGCAAGGGCTGGAGATGTCGCGTGACAAGGGCGCTAGGAAGGGTGACGTACCTGAAGATCCCCGAGGATTAGGCATAACCAAACCTATCTTTAGCCCATAGCTCTAAGCGCGGTGGTACCCTAGATTCTAGACACAGCCTCATGCAAGTGATACATCAATGATGTTGCTTTGTGCTAGTAAAAGACGTACCTGTAACAGCAACCTCACATGGTACCCAATCCCTGAACTGAGGGTTTGACCTTCTTCGATATCGCCTGGAAATACACATTGTGCCCTCGATAGCTATGGATTCGTGATCTCTTGGTGGCATGGACCTAATCCACAGCTATCACAGGTCCCTTTCGCCTACATATACACGAAGCCTCACTGCTAGAACATGTCGTAGCTTGGGGTAGCCTTCTCGATTCTGAAAAGAGTTCACTGCGTGGACAATGGAACATCATGCGKTCCAAAATCACGAACCTCAAGCGTTAGCAGAACATGAGCAGATCATTCGGGCGTTGAACGCGGTTCACGACCCTCGATCCTCCAACGAGCTTCGTCGTGAAGCCTCTCAATATCTCGAGAAAATMCGCGAGGATGCRCGAGCACCTGAACAGGGCTTTCAAATTGCCTGCAACTTCGACCAGCAACCCATCGTGAGGCACTACGGCTTATCTTTGATAGACTATGCCATCCGCCACAAATGGACCGACTATACMCGCGAACAGAGTGCAACACTACGGAACTGGGTACTAGACCTAGCACGTGGGACTGCTGAAAATGACCCTTCCTTCATTACCAACAAAGTCGCTGAACTATGGGTGGAAATTGCCAAGCGTAGCTGGGCAATCGATTGGATGGATATGGATGAGATGCTGTTCCATTTGTGGGAGGGGAATACGCCCCAGAAGATCATCGTTCTGATCATCCTCGAAACTTTGTCTGASGAAGTCTTCACGACCGAAGACTCSGTTGCTGCCCTACGTGGAAGTGACCTGAATCGGGCCTGTGTCGATATCTTCATCCCGGCATCTGTTCTTACAGAGCAATTTCCATCCAGAGAGAAGTCCGTAAAYCTCAGATATGGCTCTGACGGCTGGCTCACCCGCGTGTCAGCGTGGCTTGACCAATTCGCCATTGACAAACAATCGCAGGGTTCTTRTCAGGGTCTYGCCTTGAAGGCATTATCAATCTGCCGGTCTACCAGCAGCTGGATTCTTCCTAAAGCTCTAGTTGCAAATTCAACTGTCTACAGGATATCTGCCTGCCTMGCTGTTCCGCAAAAAGCAGTACAAATGGTAGTCCTCCGAATGACCAATTTCGACGTMCATCCTTCATGAGACTAATSATTGGKTTCAGGCTGCTATGGACGCTCTCTATGCATTGTACAATCGCCTACGTTTCTCCGAAGGCGAGTTCCAGGATGTTGTAGGTCCTATGTTCAAGCCCGAGACAACAGKATTACTGATACAGTTGTATCAATGGCTCCAAGTCAGTCCAACSGATATTGACGAYRGTAAGTACCTGATGCTGAAACGGCTATCTGAGGTGAGYTYRCTRTCCKCTYGGGGAGGTGGCGTTCTRATACTGACTGTACCGCAAGACGGTCTTCAATCTTGGTCGACTCCTCGCGGAGCAGCCCTCGAACATAYCTAATGGAAGCGATCTGGCCGGTTTCATCGATTTACTAATGAGGGTYATGARAAGCGACAGCCTTCAGGTATCGATACCTGCCCTGCATCTCTGGGTCAAATTTATGCAGTCGGAAGTTATATCAAAGTCTCCGGCTGTTCAGGCAGTAATGGCAGAGCTATTGGARACGTGTAGTCGAAGGCTCCTCCGGTACGAGTCATTGCCAGTAGACGGAGACAACGCCAGCATCCTCTTCCTCAACGAAGATATTGAGACGATGCCTGAAAGGCATGCGTTCCTTGGCAATTATGCGCGCTTTTGCAATCAGATTGTGGAGCTCGTCGTCCAACAACAGCCGATCGATGCTCTGTACCATATCCTAGGCCAAGCTGATCAAGTCCTGGTTCACCTTTATGACAAGGAGCCGCCTTTCTCCCCATCATCATATACCCGGAATTCCATTCCATGGCTCAAGATCGATGCTCAGTTCACGGTCATAGAAGCAGCTCTGAAGGGCTGCTTRAAATGGCTCACTCGTGCAAACAATGGCACCGTCAAGCATGAGCATGAAGTCATGATATCAAACCTGCAGGTCTGGTGTGACCGGCTCCTGGGKCTTACGTTCGAAGACCCGCTTATCAAAGAGCGTGTCATACAGCTTGCTGTTGGCTTCGCGACTGGACCATTAAAACAAGACCCACAATTTGCCGTGAGGGTATTCGACTACATCCTTGAAGTGAATTGTCCAGAYTTTCCACAGTACAGCCCTTACTCTGATGCCGTYAAGGACTTACAAACATTTGCAACGCAACAATTACAGCGCCTGGCACTGCGCTTTCCTGACCACTTAATCACAATATTCGAAGTRCTCGAACAGAAAATAGTCGCCATCAGCAAGGCTGTTGCKTTCGACGAGCAGACCAAAGCTCGTTATACTTCCGTTCTCTTCGTGATCTTACATAGAGCTACTGGGATCGATAATCAGACTCGGCRAGCTAGGCTGGCACAGTTCGTTGATCCTCTGATATCAAGATGGCAGGATGACGAGCTCTCAGGCGCAATGTCAAATTCRGACACGTTCAGTAAGCTTCTKGGTATGGATCATATACAGCAATACCTTGTTTCCCGCCAAGTACAAAACATAAAAGACTGGTCATCRCAGCCTCTCGATGAAGATGGCAAGCTRTTGCAATCTAGAATGCAGGCAGCTGTAGATGCCTTGCCCCTTCGAGCAACTAAGCACCTCATGAGCGCAAGCGTCGAGAARCTTGAGAAGGGGACATCAGCTTACGAGAATGCGTGTCGTCTTTGGCAGGCATACTCACCTCTGCTCTTGCCGAGAATTTTGCAGTTCATCCGCCTCTCCCATGCCTTGTATGAACCGTCGAATTGGAAAGRAATGCCCTACGAGATGAGCTCTGTCGTCCGCCAGATCTTTACCGATCGCTTCTGGCAGGTYGGCATCTCGCAGGGCAGTCGAGATGATTTCTATGCCAGTATTGGTGGCACCAAAACATCGCTAGAAGGCTTCGCYTCGTCGATACGAGCTGCGTTGAGACTAATTCGAGAGACTGGATACCGTCTGCTCTTCTATCTGAGTCTGCTAGGTACTCAGCTGTATGGTCAGCAAGATCTGCCACAACCTCTTGCGGAGGCWCTTTTCACAGATGCATGTGCCTTATCGCCGCATCAAATGGCGCTGCTTATTGATACAATGCGACCGATCGTSGAGAATTGTCCAAAAGAATGCCGGCATCACTTTCTTCCGCCAATGCTGTCYGCAATGTTCGAGCAAGTCGATCGGAAGGCCCATGCGGAGTGGCAGAGAATCGAGCAACGGAAATCCGCCGCCACTGAAGACGATGATCTAGCATCAGAAATGAAAGACGAAAGTGTACTTCGGCAGCTGACCTTATCGGCGGTGACGTTAGTGGTTGGAYTGCTCGAGCCAGAACGGCCCATCCTGAAGGTCGACACTRGTTCAGAAACCAACGGCATTCCTGTTCCACAATCTAACGAGTCGACTAGGGACTTCGTCCTCCAGACGCCCCTGGTCTTGAAGCCTCTGATCTTGTTCTGTACTCATGCGCTTCTGATGCACGACACCCGAGCCTGCTCATTGATCGCCAAGGTGCTGAGGACCATCATTGGCGATTTCTCCGGCGATACGCCTCTCGATTCAGATGTGCGAGAATTCATCTCGACAGAAGTGYTAAAGGCATGCGTCACCTCCCTCAACGATCCCTATTTTGTCGATATGCAGAAGGAGTTTGCCCATTTGATCGCCAGCATCCTTGTCACATACAGTCCTCGCACTGAGACACCTAAGCAAGTCCTTCTGTCCTTACCGGATATGACCCATGAAAAGGTCGATCGTGCKGTTCGGCATCTTCTCCGRGCCAACAACAATCCGAAGCAGCAGAGAGCCATCATTYTGGACTTTTTGAAGGGCTTCAGAGGTGTCGGGATTCACGAGCAAGGCAAGCTRCCGAAAACGGACCCRAACAAGCTGCGAAGCCATATGCAGCAGCGGTATATGACGGCCGAGATGGAAGGCATGGAGATCAAGGAGGGAAAAGATGACGGACCAGACCTAGGCGGTGTTGCAGAGATGTTCAAATGATACCCTTTTGATGACGGCGGCGGGGAAATTTTGGCGTACAAGAGAGAGACAAGGCAGACAAGGGATGCAAGCGCCGCATGGGAAAGTGTGGAAAACATTTTGGGCAGGGTATGTATCACATAAATCTTCAGGAATCAACGGGACTCTTCTGGTCCACAAATCACTCCGACCCAAACCATCCACTACCTTTGATAGGCTTCTCCGGCGTAACCGCATACGTAGGCTTGACAAATCTGCGCCGCCGCGTTAGTTGATACGGGCGGACATTACTGGGGGCAAGCGTTCCCACCTGTCCGTATGGTASACCTTCAGRTTCTCGCCCAGGAGATGCTTCTCCCTCGCCTGGTCGGCCCAATATCGCCGCATCTGGTCCCGAT
>MSTJ01000519.1:0-11483 GCA_001956345.1 Ramalina peruviana
GTCGCTGTCATTGACTTTTGGAGGTCATCTCCAAACGCAGATCGTGATTGCGCAGGAAAATCCCCTCGTGCCTTGTCGCCTTGCGCCCAGTCTTTCGCTTTTACCTTTGGGTTTGTGGTTTTGGCTACAAGAGGTTGCCTCTTGCTGTGGTCGTGATTATCAGACACCCTGCTGGTTTCGGGCAAGGGTGGCAGGGACTTGTCAAGGCCGTCGCGGAGACCCAAACCTATCGTCGATGCTGGACGGGGAACGCTGTGGGCGCTTCTCCCTTCCCGAAGACTCGAGTGGCCGATGGGCTTCTGAGGGATCTCTTTGAGCAGTGCTGCTGCAGCAAGCTCATCTAAGCTGTCATCGTCGTGTCTTGTCTGGTATTGATGGAGACTCGACTTGTCCTTGCGTCTGCCAAAACGTGGGGCATCTAGGAGTTGTGTGAGCTAGAAAAGCGGCAGGAAAGGGGACAATACACACGAGAGGGCTTCTCGTGCGATGTTGCTGCCTCATCGTCATCTCGGAAGACGGCAAAGGTCGACTTCAAAGATTTCTTCCGCTTACCATAAGTCGTCATAATGGCAATGGAGTCAAAGGCTAGCATGCAAAGGGATGCAAGATGTCCCTCTGTCTTGAGTAACGTGACTGCAGGATGATAGTCTCAAATATTGAGAATAGAAAGATTGACGCTAACTTTTTACAGAAGGAGCCATGAACGGGCTTGGTTACGTCTTGTGAAATGTTGGCAACTACCACGAATGGATAACGGCGTGGGAGCTTCTCGAAAAGTGGAAATGTGAAGGTAAATGGGAGGAGCYATCATGAATCAAGGGGTATGCCTCCTTAGATTGAAAAGATYGAGAGTGTGCAATTGAATCCTACATCTCATCACTCTAGCTACAGTTGGGAAGCTTGGCTTTAGGATAATCTCGAATCGAAGAGAGTATTCCTATGTAAGGAGCCAAATACTCACTGCTGCCATGGTCATGGAGATATTGAGGACATAAAGATTCCTTCTACTGGTCGAAGTCTTGATGCTGAGGCAAATCACGCATACTCACATTTAGATTCATCGGACAGACGGCGCATCAGGTGGAACTAAGACGTCCGCAAAGCAAATGTGATGTTGGCGGCCATATGGTAATGAGAGTTGATATAATAAGCTAATGTTCTGTATGTTTGGAAAGAGCCAATCATATGTCGCTCAAATCGGCTCCGTCATCTGGCCACTTTGAGCCTAGCTCGATCGCYACGGGATGACGACTTATCGGTCAAAGACCGAGGAGTTTTACCGCTGTCGTATAAAATTACTTGGAGCCCATCACAATTTGATATCAATTCATTTTTTTAGAGTACTCTCGACCGCAATCTTCCTCCCCCTCCATAGATCTGTATCTTTGTAGCGATGTCTTTCTCACATTTGGTTTCTGATATTGGCTTTCGGGACCATGACACGAGTGAGCGATCGTCGCATCTATCCAGACCGTCACTGCGATCTACTACTCAATCCTACGCTCGGTCCTACGCCAGTACGGCCGCTACGAGTGTCAGTATATCCGGGGACATATCGAGCCAGCTACATGGAGGATAYAGTCATCCATTGGCTCGATCATGGCAAGCAGAGCGCCAACTCACCAAAGTATGTCCCYCACGAGTCGGTCGTCCTTGCTACGTTGCGCCTGCTAACAATGGATCGTTCTAGTCAATGTTAATTTACCCTCTATTCATTTCAGACCAAGCAGACGAAGAGACCCTCATCCCCTCCCTACCGAATCAACACCGACGTGGTCTGAACAAAATCGTCTCACACCTCACTCCGCTCGTCGCCAAAGGTCTGCGTTCCGTCATTCTCTTTGGTGTGCCGACCGCAGCCGGGACCAAGGATGCTCTTGGTACCGCGGCCGACGACCCTAAAGGCCCCGTCATGCGGGCTCTCCGCCTGCTCCGGCGGCACTTTCCCGACCTGTTTCTCATTGCCGATGTCTGTCTGTGCGAATACACCAGCCATGGCCATTGCGGAATTCTGCGAGAGGACGGATCGCTCAACAATGGCTTATCGGTTGACAGGATATCGGACGTGGCGATGGCCTACGCCGAAGCTGGGGCTCACTGCGTCGCGCCTTCAGATATGAACGATGGACGGATTCGAGCCATCAAATTGAAGTTGATAGAGGCAGGGGTCGCACACAAGGTCGTGCTGATGTCCTACTCGGCCAAATTCTCCGGTTGCCTGTACGGCCCTTTCCGAGACGCGGCAGGATCATGTCCGAGTTTTGGGGATCGGAAATGCTACCAATTACCTCCTGGCGGACGGGGCTTRGCGAGAAGGGCCATCASTCGCGATATCCAGGAGGGGGCGGATATCATCATGGTGAAGCCGGCAAGCTCCTATCTGGACATTATAAGTGATGCGAAAGAGATTGGGGAGAATATGCCGGTGGCGGCATACCAGGTCAGCGGAGAGTTTGCAATGATTCATGCTGGAGCCAAAGCCGGTGTGTTCGATTTGAAGACGATGGCCTTCGAAAGCACCGAGGGCATATTGAGAGCAGGAGCGAGCATTGTCGTCAGCTATTTCACACCAGATTTCTTGGATTGGCTCAGCAGTTGACCGAATGTAAAATATATTCGAGAAGAGAAGAGCACAAGGCTCGCACGGTAGGTCATTCATAACGATCGCAACRTGTGATATGCCATATCCAAGGTAATGAATATCCTATCGGGCTGGTCTCAAACGTTTAATCAAAACGCGAAGATAGTCAACCGAGAGTACGCACTGTTGATACCTCTACATCGACATTTTCAGCACTTCCAAAAGCCATCGCAGACATGCGATATCTGAGACGACTCTTGGCGTGGTGGCGGAAGCTGCAACAACGTCATGATCTAAATTCAATGCGAACATGCTTATTCGTTTTGCCCCACATCCTTTTCCTTCCCTTGCAGACAATCTAAGAGTACTACATTTACAGCTTSTCCTGCTTGTAATTCATTCGAATATTGAGCCATTGTCGTCGATAGAGAGAAAAACCGATATACTCAATTACTCAAAATACAATGGAGGCCGTCAAGAATGYCGCGAAGAGCGCCACGGGGCAGGACTCCCAGTTCACTTCTGGTGCGTCACACCATCCCAGTTTGAATGGGAAAAGCAAGGCTCACTTCGACTAGGCCATCAAGTTCCAATTCAGCATATGGAGAAGGGTAGTCAGCAGAAAGACATGAAAGGCCCCTCCCCTGCAGACACGGAAGTACCTACAGAAGATGGCGGATACCAGACCTACAAAGCAGCCAAGAAGCTCGAGGGCAAGAAAGCYATCATCACTGGAGGAGACAGCGGYATCGGTCGTGCGATAGCGATCCTGTATGCCATGGAGGGTGCCGACTCCTTGATTGCCTACCTGCCCCAGGAGCAGGACGACGCCGAACTCACCAAGAAGAAGGTCGAGGAGTATGGGCAGAAATGCTACCTCTACGCTGCGGACCTGAGGCAGAAGGAGAATTGTCAGAAAGTCGTCGATGAGGCCCTGTCCAAGCTGGGTGGGATCAACATACTCGTCAACAACGCCGGCTTCCAGAACATGACCAACAGCACTGACGAGCTATCCGAGTACGTTGCCTTCCCGTCCCGTCAACGCTCGAAATCATGATTGCTGATCATTTTTCAGGGACCAATGGATCAAGACCTTCGACACCAACATCCACCCCTGCTTCTTCCTCGCCAAATACGCCCTCCCCCACATGAAAGCCGGCGACACCGTCGTCAACTGCGCCTCCATCAACGCCTACATCGGCCGCGAAGACCTGCTCGACTACACCTCCAGCAAGGGTGCCATGATCGCCTTCACCCGCGGCCTCTCCAACCTGGTCATCGGGAAGGGGATCCGTGTCAATGCCGTCTGCCCGGGCCCCGTCTGGACCCCGCTGATCCCCACCACCATGAAACCGTACGCTCAGGACACGTTGCACGCAACGCCGATGGGGCGGCCGGGCCAGCCGAGCGAGATTGCGACGTCATTTGTCTTTTTGGCGAGTCAGGACAGCTCCTTCATGTCGGGCCAGAGCTTACATCCCAACGGAGGGGTCGTCGTCAATGGTTGAGGTTGGTCTGAATGCATAAGCGCGACAATCTGGCAGCGCAAGGACAGCGTCACATAGCACTCAGCGACGATAGATTCCCCAAAAATTGAGCATGTCACAGAATTCCTTTTGATTCCTCCTGCCTACAGGCCACGAAGCAAAATCTTCGGCAGAAAGTAATGTCATATTTATAATCAAGCATGCAGTGAAGCAGCAAAGAAGCCCCTGGGATATTATGCAATTCAATCATCTCCGAAACCCCCATCACTGCCCCTCCGTACTACCGTCGTAGATCCCTCGACTCACTTTTGCCGGGTTCCCAGCCACCACGGTGAATCGCGGCACATCCTAGGCGACACGTGAGCAGAGGTCGACGAAATGGAGTCAGTCAAGGAATTCGTACCTGGTGCAAAAGACTCCCCGCGCCAACCGTGCTGCTTTTGCCTACCCTCACGCCCGCAAGGATGGTGACACCCGCGCCGATCCAGCAGTCCTCCTCAATGACAATGTTCCGGCCCAACGCAGGACCTTTGCTGCCCATCCGCCGCCTCGGATCGATCGGATAGGTGGCACACACCAGCTTGACATTCGGACTCAAGATGCACCGTGCGCCAATCGTCACCGAGCAGGTATCCGAGATGCGGCAGTCGGCCCCGATGAGGACGTCATCGCCAATCGTGATGTTGTACCCGTAGTCGCAGTGGAAGGGGGCTTCGACGACGACACGTTCCCCGCAGCTGCCCAGGGGGAAGGAGTAGTTCAAGACGGGCGCCGGTTCGCCGTTGGCCAGCGGCGGCTCCGGGTGCGGTCGCAGATCGAGGATCTTGCGGAAGAGGCGGGTGCGCTCCTCCTGGCTGGCCCCGTGGGATGGGTTCGTCGCGTTGTTGAATCGCCAGATGGCCTCGATACATTCCTCGCGATCCTCGTTGAGGGCGGGCGTCATGGGGAAGTAATACATGCCCTTCAACATCTTCTCGCGTTCGGTGTATTGATCGGTGCGACGACCATTGGTCGGCCGCAGGGATGCTGGATGAGTCAGTGCTGCCTGAGCGGCCGCCTGAGCGTTCTGGCTCGGTGGCGTGCTGTTGTGGTTCGGTGCAGGGCCGGGCTGGGAGTAGGAYGATTGGGCGGATTCGGTTCGATTGGTGGAAGATGGGGGTTGCATGGCACTGGACTCTTGACTATCTGCACCAGCAATCTCGTAAATCGAGCCACGGTGGTCGTCTCCTTGGTATTTGGAGGCTGCAGGTGGGTTACTTGGATAGGGTCGGCCACCGGGAGGTTTTGGCCAAGAAGGCTGCTGCCCTTTGGACGAAGGGCTGCTCCTGCCGTAAACCCCATCGTGTTCACTGGTYGACTCACGGCGGGAGTCGTAGTCGCGGCTGGATGGATGCGACGGACTAGGATACTCCTCCTGATAACGGCTCATTGGAGGGTAAGGTGCTCGCGGCGAAGGCTCCTGCACCGGGAAGCAGCCATTTTTGGATTGCAGCGGGATGGGCTGCTTTGCGTTGACGGGCTTTTGCCAGGTGTTGCGCATTGTGTAGCCTTCACAGACGAAGCCACCCCGGAGACAATTATTACCTGGCATTTCCTTGGTCAGTGAACCTCACCACGAAGTCGTGCGACGTAGAACGGCGACRGGGTGCAAGAGCATAGGACGGCTCACATTCAGGGTGTTGCTCATCACATTTCTTCTTCCGCCGTCTACAGGTCATACAACCGGTCTTGGTTCGATTGCTAAAGACACGCTTCCTCCGCTTCCGATCTATCTCGTTGGACTGYGATTCTCGAGTCCCACCAAAAGTGCCATAATGAACATGTGGATCATCTTCCTCTTCAGGCGTRATGTAATGGTCCCTTGGCGGCATTGAATCGTAGCTGCGATTCTCTCTTTGAAGCGCCTCGGCCATATGAGAATCCGAGTAATATGCACGCTCTCGTGTGGATGCAATGTTCGGGTCCAGTGGTGGATCGTATTCATTTCTAGGGGCACCATTCGATCTCGCATATGCATCCGATTCGCTGCCCCGCTGATCTGGAGGCGGGGGGTACGGGTGTTGGGACGGGGGCGGGTAAGCCTGGGCCTGCTGTTGATAGATATTCTCGGGGGGTGGATAGGCACTGTGAGGGCTGTAGGGCGGAGCGTGTCTCCCGTTTTCCGACCCGCTGTGCATCCTTGAGCTGCCTGCACTCTGCGGTGGAGGGTTTTGGGCGTAAGCAGGGGCGGATGGCACCTGGCGCTCGCGCGACAAGGATCTCTTTCGCTTCTGGGGGCTCGTCATGATTGGTGGCAGTTCGTCGTGTTGCGGTTTTTGTTGTTGCGGTATCGGCGGTGGTGGTAGCGTTGGTGGTGGCGGCTGCTGTTCGGAAGCATGAATGCCTGGATGGGGGGGAGGAAGTGTATTCGATGGGTGATGTGGCGATGCTTGAGGGTGATGATGGATGGATGGAGGAGTCGAATCCGAATTTGACTGTTGAGTGGCAGCCGAGGCCGGATTAGTAGGAGCAGAAGCCGGTGGTGGGGCKGGCGACATTCTGCTTTCTCGTCGGCCAACTTCTTCACGAGCATGATCTTTTGGCGATTCGCGCKCGTCTCGGTAGTCTTGATGGTTGGTATAGAATGGCAGTCGATGATGATGGACCTCTCTGGAATCATTCTCCTTTTCCTTTTCCTTCTCCTTAGATGGAGCTCCCTCTCCCTCGGTCGCTGCTGTGTTTGGGCCAGGCCCCGGTGATGCAGGGCCAGTCCCATTCACTGCAGTAAATGAGGGTCTGGGCTCCGCCATTCTCTGCGAATGATACACTCCGGGCTGATTTCCAAAATGGCTCGAAGCAACCACCGCCATACAAAATACCGATGGTCCTTCAATGCTTCAGGCGTTAGAAAATAGCCTGCACTCGCCTTGGATGTGACAGCTGCCATTGTCAGTGAGCAAAATTGGRCACCCATGATGTATGACAATTTACGAAGATGCATTTACGCGGATTGGGCACATACCTTGACTTGCGCTCAACGCGTCTCGCAAGTTGCGTCTATGGGCCGAGGGTTTGCTGGTCGCGGCAGAATCGCCCCTTTGCGACGACTCCTACAGAATTACCGGATCGCAAGAATTCGTCGTGCGCAATACGTAAAATTCAGCAAGCAACTCCAGTRGTAAATCCTCGTGAGAATTATTGCAAGAATGACGGGCGAGCGCAGAGTAGAGGGCGCCAGTTGAATTCAAATAATGACGAGCCTTTGCACGCTCGAACCGATGATCGGCTAATAAGTTGGGGTATAGTCGCGCGGGTTCGCTCGCCAAGCAGTTTCTCAAGAGATGTCAGGGTTGCAGGGGGAAATATATCAGACCAGGAAATTTGGTGATCAGTAAGGGAAGTGTCAAAGAATGGCTTGTCTGATGCTGAGCTCTGATGTTGCGCATTCTTCAAACCCTGGTGGGTTCAGAACTGGGCGTCAGACCCGGCGCTGTGGAACAATAATCTTAGAGGCCGCGCATTCCCCTGTTCCCATGGCTTATGATGAATCCAACATCATCATTTCTCTGAACCATCCGATGCGAGGCGGCTGCTGAGTCCCATTAGACGCCTGATTTGCGGCACTGCAATCRTTTGACTCTGAGAGGATTTGTACAACATCAGAGGCTAATARCTTCATAACTCCCGGCGAGGATTGATCCCTCCGCCGACCAGAAGCTTGGAAGCTTTGTCTTCTGTGAAGGAGTGGGGCCATCGGGCAAGGTCGCCCCCTGCAGCAAGTCTGGCTGGCGTCAAGATTCCCTCACTTGACTTCGACCTAGTCACGCCAAAAGGATTGACGCTATCAAATCTCTAATGATTGGCCCACTGAATGAATGCTATGTCGGCTTCTGTGTCTGCCCTTCACAGCGCCCCTCCGGCAAGCGCTTACTTCCATTCCTGAAGCTGACAGGGATCCAAGCGGAGTGACGGTGTGTACCAGCATAGTGGGCTGTGCAGTATGCCGTATCGACCAACRGAGCGCTGCTCGCTCATCGCCCATCAAACAGCGGCGGCAAATCCACTGACCAAACGTCGTTGCGTTGAGCACTGACCGTCCCCTCGGTCGGTCAATCTTAGCTTACTTGCTRCTRGCCTCTGCTTTCCTACAACGTCGCGCTAGCAGGCTTTACCTGAACTACCGCGCTGGTCGCGGGCGATCGGGCGAATGAAACGAGATTTCTGGCAAGGCCTGCATGGCTGGGAGCAAGCCATCGGATTCTCCTTGTGACTGACTCGTGCTCCTATGCGCCGGCATTGCTGTTACCCTAGGCACCAAACGCTCCATCAAAACTTCTCTGGTCATACCCATACCTTGACAGCACGCGCTAAGGTGCTAGTAAGATGGAAGACAAGACAACGACTGGCACAATAYAAAMCGCCCATCGGCATTGCTTTCGCGGCTTGGATAGCCAGGCATCGCCGTTTCATGTCTGACCCTGCTAGGAAGGCCTAGCAAGCGGTGGCTTCAATCATGGTTTGCCCCCTCATCTTCGAGGCTTCGCTTAAGACCCCAAAACATGCAACTAGTTCTATGTGAGACGGGAAGGCAGCTCCTAGGTCGGAGAAAGAAGTCGCCCCGCGCGCAACCTAAGACTGATGTATGCAGTCCATGGTGATCTATCCACTCARATGCTACGGAATGCATGTCCGGCCATCCATGCAGCGACTTTTCACGAGGGGGGTGTCTTCAGAGTTCAGATTATAGCGGAGTTCTCCACCGTGATTGGCGACCATTTGCGATCTGGCAGACCTGCACGGTTTCTCGGCGGCTGGACCTGCAAAGCGGCAGGGAGCGATAGAAGGCAATTTATTCCGGCGCCTTTCACGCTAACGTTAGAGTTCTCCGCATTCATGCTCCTCGGCTAAAATAAAGACCAATTTGCCTAAGCGCTCTGCTACCACTTTGGTTTTCCATGCCACCTCCACTACCGACATCAAGGCTCATCATATCATCTCATCTTTTTGCSRARGCACAAGCGCCGTGCATCGTGCTACTATTCCATCTCAATCATGTTGATATAATAAAATCAGTATTACGATGTCCAAAGCTTGGCAAAAACAGGGGAAAMCGAGTATCAGCATATTATGAAGGCTTACGCATCAGATGTTTCGGTCTTTACCCAGTCTACAGGTTGTGAGACGTATACCATATTTAGAYATTCCTATGGTTGTCGCCGAGCATACTGGCCCTGATGCAGGTTCCCCACCCTCCTCTTTGCTGCAGGGGCACACATGGTGCATGGCTGTGCAGAAGCGGCTGCGTGTCCTGTTTCGTCATGCACAGCGCCTCCAATCTAAAGCTTCATRAAACTTCGGAGACGTTTTTGCGAGCTTTCGGTGGAGTGCGCTCATGTCACAGTCAACCTTCGCCGTCGGTCAAATAGGCGACCTGTCTTCATTGTTACAGCTCACGCTTAAATGCGAGCCGATCCTGTTGGCTCRTGAAAGAGATATCTGCTCTTCGTCCTTCTATGGGAATCTCCAGTTGACATACGCGTGGAAAATCGTAGGAAATTTTTTCCAAGTCATGGTAGCTCATGCGAAATGCAGGCTGCTGTTCTTGGTAYGTCGCTGCACCTGTATTCAGGAGCAATTTTCCTTCAACRTATGCCTCCTGAAAGGAATGAAATGCCATGTCGCAGAGTTGTATGAGCGTCGAATGCCTGACGACCACACATTATCAATGTCACACCCTACTGCGCTGTCAAACCAAGAACGACCAATGATCTGCGTTTTGCCGCTCCAGCAGGCCAACAATTGTTGCTGTATTCTCATTGTCACAAACGCATTATTCATGTTGCTGTTTTCCATTTGGTACATATGTAGGGTAGACACTCAAGCCATTGTGCCCTWTTTAGCAGAACCTCACTCCTCCACGAGTTGCCTCAGGGACTACTTTCCAGTGGGCTCTTACAGTTGGGGGCTTYATGCGATATTTTCCCACCAGATAATTACATCCTTCGTCTGATTGCCTTTCAATCGAGTATGATGGCCGTGTAGAGAACAAAACCACACAAGAGCGCTCTACCTTGATAACCTGATWGTCCTTCCTGAAGATCAAACCCAGCAATATCAACGCTTCCTCGGCTCCTACTCTTGTCATACAACTGAATTGAGTGGTTCCGAGTATCAATCTCTGACAGTGAAGGTCGAAGTGGCATTTCGCAGTGGAAAAAATCCCAGCTCCGAATCAGGGGTATTACAGTAGAATCACATTGGGCGATCAATAACATTTGGCCATACTTTTAAGAAGTCAACTACGTCAACTTCTGCTTGATGAAAAAAGCCCGGAGATGGGACAGCTGCCATGCGCAGGTGATGCCCAACAAGACCAGCTGCATCAATGTCCACCTCACAACACGAGCATTCGTGCTTTCTGACTGGTCACGAAACTCGGCTTCACGTTCCTATACAATGACATGCATCAGCTGCGGCTAAACCCACATTCGAGGCTAACAGGTGTTGGGATATACTGACCCTCTGAAAAACTTGTTCCCTCCTGATATCGACCAAGCGCTGATTCAGATCCCGGACCTTCTGGGCCAACTCCCCCGTCCTCCCTTCATCTGCCGTCTTGATCGCGTTTGTTTCCCCAATGGCTAGGTCCAGGGTGAGCTTCACTGCTCCATTTCCTTGGCCCCCTGAAAGCCAACCGCCAATCGCGGCGCCAGAGACTGCGAAGCAAATGCGATGGTCACCTGCATCGGCAGCGCTGAATGTGAATTTGCCCGTGTGTGAGCCCTTGGTGTTCACGACCGGGTGATCGTTGTCAAAGACTTCATTGACGGTCACGGTTATGGAGAGGTCGGGGTTCGTTGCATAAGTGCTGGGCGTTTGAGAGGTTGCTTGCAAAGCAGAGTAGTGGCCTGCATTAGACCATAATCAGCATCACGAGACTCCGTGAATTTATCTAGGAGCAGGACACAGGACAGAGTTGAGAGCATACCAACGACAAGAGTGCCTTTCGGTAGCTCCTCGTAGAAGCATTTGGGGGTAGAGGAGGAAGGGTCGATGTAGAAGTACAAGCCTTGCACATGGGAAATCCAAAAAAGCAAACCAAGAAGCAAACGCTGTGTGCTTGACCACAATGGCCTAGAGCGCCCCATGGCCATGACTATTGAGATCCGATGGCGATAGGAGGTCGGTTAGAAAACAATTACAGATTCACCTGAGATATATTTGTCGCGTTCGGATTTAAACTTTGTTAAAGCCGTTCCATTATATTCGTTACTCTTGATCCGAGGGTCCACTTCTCCCGGCCTGTCTACGACCTCATCTACCGCTATTCTGCATCCTCTGCCCTTTTACCGCGACAATGATGGGTTCCGACGCTCGAGACATGATGGGTCTGCCCAGTGCTGTTCCGACGCCCAAACCCACCCTTCCCAAGGCTC
>MSTJ01000520.1:0-11481 GCA_001956345.1 Ramalina peruviana
TGAATACCGCAATTAAGTCGGTAGGTTCGAATTGGTAGCCGGGGAAGCGACTGCGCGAGGGGTGCCTACAGGTAATGCTGTGGAGTATCCATGAGGTTAACCAGTCCGTAAAGAGTATGTGCAGACCCCTGCTCTTTTTGCGTTTTCTGTTCTTCTTCTTCCACTATCATTGTGGTCATTCGATGTTCAAATTCTCTCAAGCCCGAGCTGGAACATCTCGCAAGAAGTGAGTCTCCCACTCTGCTCAAACATTAGTCACCTGCATTCACCCAAAGGAATTTACTAGTGGGAAAATGACTAGCTCAGCTTCAGACTGTCCGATGGAACTATGCACACTAAGACCCTTAGCATGTCCGCATTCATGCCCTTTCCTCGGATCGACGTGTGAGACTGTACCGAAACGAGTTCCTGACGAAGGTTTCAATGCTTTACTGAAATTTGATAGTGGCTATGTCATGAACCTTTTTAATCGCAAATAGGGATTACATCTGCAAGTTTCAATCTAGGCTAATGCAGCGTCGACAATCTGACTCTCGCATCTCGCCACCTGCAATTCTCCATCTGGTCGTTGGCCTTCGAAGCTTGAAAATCGTCCGTGGTAGACTTTGTAGAAGAGCAATTGAAAGACCTTGCGCCGCAGTCTCATCTCAAAACCGGTTTGACCTCAAATGCGACTTAGTAACAGGTCAGGTCCAAAAAACCACCCCTCTATCTATGTTCCCGATCTCATCTTTTGCCCTGTTAGTTCCCAAATTTCTCCGTCTCCAAAATGTGGCGAAATCATGGTCACCCCCATCCACTCCTGCCAAATTATCATCCTCGCCATCTTACCTCTTTTCACTGCTCCCTCCTTCCTTTGCGGGATCACCCACACCTGCCACCCATGCACTGCAGAGTCGATTTCCCTAGCAGCAGAGACATCGCTGAGGGAAGGACTATGCGTAGAATGAGTGTTTTGAGACCATCGCCATGAGCCCGGAACTCAACACCCGAATCGATCGCTGTAGGACATGCAGACTAGCAGGGTGTCAATCGATCCTTTTTCGATTAAGCCTGATAGTATGGAACACATCCTTGGGGTCTGCTTTTCAGATCCGTAATATTTTCACCATTGCTACCGACGCCATCGCACATAGTGGCGAAGGCGTTTATGAGGATAATGAGCTCACGGGTGCGAACGCGGGCGCGGGCTGAAGCCGGCGCGTGACTAGAGGGAACGGAGGGAGCGATGCGGCGGTGGGAGCATCGGATTGCAACATTGCTGCATCTAGAGGAGCATGTCGGTGGCTGTACCGATGCTTGAACGAGCACAATTGCGTTGTGTCTTTGCAACGAAGAGATGCCGTATCTGAGCGGCGGTGGAAGGCAGATGATGGATTCCACTGGTGGTGCTGGTGCTGTTGTGGTAATTTGGCCCTGGTTTGCGATTGTTGTCCGCTGCAATAGCCTAATCGTCGGTGTGTTGTCCAGATGTTTTGTGAAATACTCAATCATACAAGAGGTCATTGTATTCGGGAAGAAGGGAGCCACAAGAAGAGCAAAGATTGGAGATCAGTGATCGGTGATAGCTGTGCTGTTGAGTGGAATTGCCTTCGATTGAAGAAGAGAGACCAATGGTAAGAGGAAAATTCGTTGTCAGCGAAAATGACATCTAGGCGTGCGAGTGAGGCTATCTTGAATTAGTTGGTTAGTGGTCAAGCCGAGATTTCATTGTATTGTGCTAGTGCTGATTTGACAACACTTTATACTGCATTTACAATGCCTGGTTGCTAAATGTGCTTCATTCAAGATAGCATGATCTCGAAATCTGTAATTTTTCTTGTCTCTCACGGCCGCAAAATCTTCCAGGAACTCGTGCACAGTATTTGAAGGGATTCTCAAGAGATCCGTATCCATCACTTTGACATTTGCAAAGCACGAGCAGTCAATCGGTGTAGAAAATGAGCATAATGAACCGGATGGTGGCCGAGATTGCCCACACAATGTCGAAAAAACAACAAGCCGCTTCGAGCGGCTCAAAGTAAGGGTTTCCATCGATTGAAGGCTGTCAGGTGATCTCCGCTATGTCGACACTTAATTTTTCATATCTTGTGTTTGACATTAACACCTCGGCTAAACATCCGTGATGCTGGAGTAGTGGCATAGCGTGGGTTGTTTACCAACCCGCTTTACTGCAACGTTCCGAGTTCGATCCTCGTGGCAGGCAACCTGAGGTGTTTCTCGAACTTTATGGGCGTTTCTCTCTTCTCCCCCAACCATCTCTAGGTGGTCCCCGGGGGCTCTCGAGAAGAGGGTGCACTACACCGCAGCGGCTGGGCACGACTGCTCTGCTTCGGCGGGGCGACTGTGTGACGGTGAGTATACGCGATTTGCCTAATAATCGCCATGGCGTATACCAAAGGGTTTCGAGTCCTTAAGGGTGCTCTGGGAAGTTGCATAGTCTCCTGGCAACGGGAAGAAGAAGCGAGTACTCATCATCCTTTTGCAACTTTTCAAWSYCAGRCTGGGYGAATATATGCGCAAGGCAGAASTTGAGTGAGSTGTCGATATTCTGGGTGCGCGCCTTGCGTTTTAGTTGACTTTTCGCACACGCGGACTTGTCAGCATTGGCCCAATACCTTGGGATATACTTTTCCTTGAGTCAAGCGTCTGATGATAGCATGAAKTAACCGTTTCATTTCCCTTTGAATGTCCATCATCACTTGTTTTGTGCTACCTCTGCTKTGAGAGACCAAAATTTGTGGAGACCACGGCACGTGCAACTTTCGAAAYATTGAATGTTTTCGCTGAAGGCAGAACTGAAATTGTAACAGCTTGGTACGAATGAAAAGGCTATCAAAACAGAGTCATGAGATGATGGAWAACAATTCACGCTTCTTTCTCCCAATTTGCACAGATCCTGGAAATCGCCTGCATCGTCCTTCCAGCTCTTTTTCTTCTTGATTGTGATCACTGTACSCGGAGCCGCTTCATGAATTCTGTCATGATGGGAAGAAATGTTCTCAGTCCCCTCGGTACTTGTGAGATTTCGATTACTACGTCAGAAGGTACTGAGCGGTTGAATTTTGGGGACGAAGCCTTGAGATGGTCATTCAGTTCGCTTAGCGATATCACAAGAATTCTTTGCGGCCAGTCCTT
Source organism: Ramalina peruviana (assembly GCA_001956345.1). Classification (NCBI taxonomy): domain Eukaryota; kingdom Fungi; phylum Ascomycota; class Lecanoromycetes; order Lecanorales; family Ramalinaceae; genus Ramalina; species Ramalina peruviana. Next base: position 3,139 of record MSTJ01000520.1, read on the forward strand.
GACGGTCAAAGGCAGGATTCGAAGAGTTCAGTCACTGCAAGGTGATGGGCAAATAATCGTATAGCTATTTGGGCGATCATATCGTGGCGTCGCTGTTCTCGGAGAAGATCGCACAGAGTAAGAGATTGTTGAGAAATGGCTACATCCCACAAGAAGCTTTCATTTAGATATGTTGAGTCCAAAGCCATCAGATCTCGTTACCTCCAACGGTCTCGTGGCGACACGGGGTGCATTCGTATCCCCATTCACCATCGCTGCAAACGCTGCATACAGACCCAAGTCATTACACATGATAAAGTTATGTAAATTTCCAAACATTACTCCTGGCTCTGCAAACCATTCCGAAGAGTGGAGTGGAGTACTAGAAATCCGAATGACCGTATGCGAGGGCGACAATGACGTAGGTCCCCCACCTGTTTTCATGGGTTTCCTTGTGACACCTGAAACCTCCATCAAAATGCGTCTCTGTCCTGATACTGCATTCGGCTTAATTGGATTTGCGCGCCTATGACATCGGGGGAAGTTTCGCGCGGGGCGTTGGATCCGGCAGACACATCTGACGGGCTATGTACGAGACTTTTGGTATCACCTTCATCCTCCTCACTCTCGGACTCATCTTCTTCATCATACACCTCCACGAAGCTGCCCAATAGCATTTTGTTGATATCGCCCCAGGACGGCTCCATGTCAATCATGTCCTTATATATTGCCGCTTTCTCGGGGTTGTGCCTCTGCTCGATCTTTAGGAATCTGTCAAGGTATCTCAGTCTTGCGTTGGCCTCCTCGTCACTACCGAGCTGGACGAATTCGATACTGAAAGGCCGATGTTTGAAGTTTCTACCCAGGTGCGCCAATCGCTCCAGGAATTCTTTGATCTTATCGCGGACAGCTTCCTTCTTCTTGTTGCCACCCCAAAGGCCGTCGGTGAGGACAACTAGTGTCACGTCTTTGGCTGTGAATCTGGGGTTCCGTTTCTCACGCTCGACTTGCATCAGATAATGGTTTAGGATCTCGCTCAGCGATTTCACCATATCTGTGAGCACAGCTTGTTGTGGACGGGCCTCCCGCATCTTATCAACAAACGCTGTGGCGTTATCAATGCCTTCGAGGTTCAGAGATCCGTTCGTGAAGTGCAAGTCCATGCCGTCCGGATCCTGACCCCTCGCTTTCCTCACGAGAGTCTCCAGTAGGTAGGTCACCTCGTACCAATGGTCGACCATGGATATTGCATTATCTACAAGAAACATCTGAGGGAGATTAGCAAAACTTGACCGAGGTCGCTACTTTGCCAAGGGCTTACAATATCCCGGTTCTTGAAATACTCTGTCAGTAGGGCGTCTTTCTGGATTTTGCTGTTCTTGCTGTGGGTACCGCGGCGACCAGGCAGTGGTAGGGAGAAGCTTTTTTTCTTGTCCCCATCGTTCTTACTCTTCGCTGATTCCCGCCTTTCTATTGCGTCTCGCGCTTGAAAAACATTCTGTGATGGATTCTGATTCGATCTCCTGGAGTGAGTGCGTCTCGTTGGCGTCGTTGACATCATGTCGTGTGAATGTGATCGTCCATGATGACCTTCGCTCCTTGTATGTGGTCCAGTACCTGGCCGGGACGCCGGCGGGCTAGACGCCCCGCCTGTTGCAATACTCTCGCGATGGGCATTGCGATCCCGCCAGACAGATTGACGATGAGTCGTTTTGAGTGGGCGTCGAGTAGGCTCTGCTTGGGGTTCTTCCGACACAGATGGGTCTGTAGGTATTACGCCCCGCGCACCCGCGGTGTTTGAGTGTCGTTTTCTTGCAATCTGCTTAGTTGCGTCTTTGTCAATCTCCTTCAGATAATTCACGATCGCGGCTGGCACCTGATTCTTGGGCGGAGGTCCTCCGACGATCAGGATTTCCTTGAGCTCACTGCATAACCTTTTGGCATCGATCCTGTCCTTAGGCAACCCGCATAGCATACTCTGGTCCACCAAATCGAGGACTTTGGTCGTGATTTTGTCGGTTTTGGGTAGGCTGCGAAGATAGTCATGCCACGCTGTGACCTCGACTAGAGCTTCCTGACCGTCATGGAATTCATTGGCGTCCAACTCATCAAGGCTTGGTTTTTCGTCTTCCTCCAATTGTATAGCGGTGCGCCTCCGCCGAGCGAGGTCACGCAATGCCATTTGTCGCACTTTGTTGAATATATCTACGCCTGGATGATCAAGAACCACCCATGTGGCTGCTATGGAGAAGACGCATCCCAGAGACCAAATGTCAATGGCCTGGGAAACTTTACTCTCACTTCGACCTGGGTATTCAGGTGCGCCTACACACCTTAGTCAGTCGGAAGACAGAAATTCTGACGGCAATTACCGCGGTAGCTGCGGACACGTACCGTAGGTGATTGTTCCTCCCCAGAGTCTTGCTTTCGGCATTTCTTTCCCTTTGTGAACGGCTTTGCGCATGAAACGTGCAAATCCTAGGTCTGCGAGCTTGAATTTTGCTGGTTTGTTCACTGTGTCTTCGACGACTAGTATATTATCAGGTTTGATGTCCGAGTGCCAACTTCATCATGTAAGCTCTTCGAAGACGTTGGTTTTCCGGCACGCTGCACTCACCCAAAATGCTCTTCAGCACTACTTTTCTGATCTTTGAAATCATGGATCTCTTCTACAGTATAGGCGATGCGGAATAGATTCCTCCAAAATTCCTCAACTTCTTCGGGGATAACAGGTATCAGTCGCCTGTTGAAGTAGCCATTGAGATCTACCTCCCCAAACTCCAGTAATATGTTGCATGTGGCGTTCTGTTGAGGCTCGAAGTCCACCACGTGTGATCGGTTGAGGGGCCCATGGTAAAGCTCAGCCTTCGTGAAACAGCCAAGCCACTTTACTATCCCCGTCTGCCCTTTTAGTTGATTGAATGCGTCCTTTTCATTTTCGTACACATCTCGGGCTCTAGGATCGTAAGTCTTCAATGCAAACTCATAACGCTAGCATCGGCAACCGTCAGCAAAGCACCGGCTTGAGCAGATGACGAAGCTCGCATGTTTCTGCTGGAGGCGAGTTGATTGAAATGAGTCTTTACGTACCCATTCGGGATCTTCGTCGGAGCCATAGTTAAATCTGGAACCTGCCGAGACCCTTTTCAGCGCTTGATCGATGAACTCCTCAGACACATCAATGTGCCAGAGCTGGGCAGTCCCGCCCTTATTGATCGGGTTTTTGCTGTAGATTGGAACAACGATGTCCTCCTCTGACCAATGGCAATCAACCTGATATTCGAACCTGGCTGGACAGAATTGGTATTGAGTCTCACAGAAGCGTTTGGCCAAAGACCTTGCTTCCGCAATTTGCGCTTTGGCGAACACGTTTTGCAGCGTATCTAATCTCAACGGAAGCATGCCATCATTCTTCCTTTCTTTCTTGAATACGTCAATGAGATTTCCGCAGCCAATGGTATGTAATGTGCAGAAGACTAGAAGACAGCAGTACTGGCCAGGATCGAAAGCAGTGTCAGGTATGGGTATGTTAGCTTTGCGTCTGTCGCGATACGCCGTCTCTAATTGCAGTTGAACATTAGTCACATTGTGCTCGTCTTTGCTCCGCAGCCAGTCCTGGAGCTTGTTGACCAGCACAAACTTCCGCCCGCATACTGCTGTACGTGTACAGGCAGCGAGTTGGTCTCCGAAATCTTTCAGATGCTTGTCATGGTGATCTAAGGTTGCCGTCATGGGCATTCCTGAAACAAGGCAGGGATAGGCCGACCAGCGGGCCGGAGCTGGTCCCTGGTATATATAAGAAACGCACGAACGCTGCGATCCAAAAACGGATGATTCTGACWGGTAGCAGTAAACGAAACAACGATATGATTGGGATATATATGTGAGCGATGGCTCGAAAAAGAGGATTGAAGAAAGGGAACCTAAGGCACGATGTGGTGGGATGCGAAATCTCCAGCCTTACGACCAGAAGTCCTGAACCTAAAATGCGACCGAGGGACGCTATCGAGGACAGCGGGGAAAGTCATAGCGCCTTCCTATTATGGCGATGCTTGGCGATCCAATCATAGCACAGCCACATCATCAATGGTTTGGAAAACTCAACAATTTGTGGAACYTCCTTTGTAGRAAGATCTTGATTATTTCTCTTCTGTGTATGGTAACGCGATGTGTCTCTTGTTCCTTCGATCGACAGCCCAAAACCATAACCCAGCTCCAAGAAACGTAAGCAAAGTCAATGGCAGAGTCACCTCTAGCCATCGATCGAGTGCCAGCCTGGAGTATGATCCAGTGGCGCTGGCTACTGTACTATTTCCGTTCTGATCCTGATATTTCACCACATCTGTGCTGAAGAATGTCGAAACGAAKGTTCCGGGAAGATATAAGAAAGTCATGAGTCCGATGATACGGACCGTGGTAGAATCTCTTTGCATGCTGACCGTCAATTGCTGCATTTGCTCGGTGGCTTGACTCTGGAGGTGCTGCAATATGATAGATTTTCGTGCGGACACGATCTTTGCCAGCAGTTTTCCCCTTGCGATTTGGAGYTTTGAGTCGTAGATGAAGCTGTCGACCTGGCTCGCAAAGGATGCAAGCTCCTCGCCAGCAGATGTCTTTAGTGGGAAGCGATCATTCGTCCTCAAGCCTTCATAGAAGCGCTTCAGGGACGTCAGGATGTCAGAGTTACCCTCCAAGACCATGACGGCTTCATTAGTACTCTCTTCGAGCGATTGCGCTCTTTTCAGTTGAGCAGGTGAATAGATTTGTTTCGAATCACCCAGATTTTGGGGGCCATATACGACCAGATATGTCTGTAATCAACAGTCAGTAACTGAGCAAAGTCGCTCTCGGATTAGTGATGGCKTACAGCTTCTTCGATCTTATCTTCCAGCCACTGAAAATACTCTCTCCACCTCTCGGTCGCCCAGTGGCAAAGAAGCAGATGGATCGCAAATGTCGATCTGAGACATTCTTCGGGTGTACCGAACTTTTTGTCCTCCTCATTTCCGTGGACRCCAGTGACACCTTCGACGCGCTCCTTRATATCAAGACCCGCCCTAGTGATGATCCAGAAAGAGYTGCCGGTGATKACATCAAATTGATGATGGAAAGCTCCCTGCCGAATCGACCACTTCTCCGAGTTTGGTACTAACGTACCAGTGCTGGTGTCTGACCACGTTCCAACAGACTTGAGGTTGTAGCAAAGCTGGAACTGCCTACCACTTCTCCCYAGGCTATCTACTTTCGTCTTCGGCGGGCCACTGAAAAGCGTTTGCTCACGGAACCCACTGAACCTGGGCTCCCTRGTGTGATTGTGRAYACCGAAAACCGCGGTGAAGTCCAGATACGATGGCATGACTTGGTGATAGCTAAGCGTTCGTACGAACATTTTGCGCGTGGTGTGYAGCTGAGCCATTGAGTTGTCGCTGTAGAAAAATCTACAAGCCTTGGGCGTCAGCATCGACATTGTACAACCTGAAAGAAATAAGATGACTTACATAAATCGACACTTCGGATCCCTTTTYGTTGCGATCTTCGTTGGATGCGATCTCGAGCGATCGCCAAGCCAGTCTTGAAGCTCGTCATCATTGTGTACTTTGTATTTGACRAAGGCTTTTGCTACATCARTACTATGATTTTCACTTCTGTCGATGGATGTGACGTACGCTGTCCATTGGTGTCCAAGTCTCTGAACGGCACTAGGATGTTCGCATCCTTTTGGGCGAAGAGCTTTCGCTGTCCGTCTTCYAAGCGTAATCTCTGGGTTCGCAAAGCTCCTGAATAAGTGCTCTTGACCAGGGAGTTTTCTGGGTATGATATGAAGTCTCTGTAGGAAGCAATAAAATCCGGTGGTAGCTGCAGACCCATACTCCTAATGCGCTTGACTAGAACTGATAAAAGACGATACGGCCACGGTCGTCAATAGTTATATTCTAAGTTGAGGCACGCAGAACATAAAAGGGGAAGCTGTCTGCCCCGCGATTAGCCTTGTCGCCTAATAGGGAGCCCGATGACACGGGCCACCCGACACAGCCACCTCGCCTTTTCAGCGCAAGAGCCACAAATGTTTGAGGTTTGCGAGGACGACCTGCTGGTTGGGCACGGAACAACCTTAAATTGAGTACCAAAGGAGTGGTAAACAAGGGGCAAATGCTTGGTATCAAGATTCATGACTCGGTCAGGCAGAGGCCTGTGGCTGCGGCTCTGCTCATGTTTGTATATGGTACATGTCTTGCGACGATTATGCCCGGAAATCAACCCCGCAACGCCCCGCCAAATATCAAATCAGCCGCGGCAGATCATAAGACTCCGTCGCTCCATCATTACGTCTCCTCATCAGACTGGTCGGTGTTCATTTGCTTCTTGTCACGCAGCTCCTCGTCGATATAGATAAGGTCATCCTAAACGATGGTGAGTCAGATGCATAGTCACGAGCGCGACCCACGAGCGCGACCCGCTACTTGTGCGTCACATACCGATTTCAATTTCTCAGGCAGCATCACAATATACTTGTCGTCATTGATCTGTGTAGCGAAAGCGCTTGTCAGCCCGAGGGATGGATTGAAGATCTAAATATAACACCTACCGGTCGTTTATCGAGCTTGAGGCCAGGATGCGTGTCACGGGGAAACTTCTGCAGCAAGAAGTTCCTCAACTTCTCCCAGTCCAGTCGATAGGCAGATATGATTTGCTGTGTATGGGGGCCTTGATTTGCGGGCGCTGTCTTGGATCGTTTCAAGAAGCTTTTGGCCGCATGTACCGTGCTAGTGTTCGACCGCTGCGGAACATATGTGGACATGCCTGAGATCGCGTTAAAAGCTGAGTACAGTCAGGCAATCAGCAGGCTTGGTTTCGTCCTAAAGATCGATAGGATGTGGACCCGGAGAACGAGGCGGCGTAAAGCGGATCAACTGCAAGCTGGAATGAGGGAAGAAGGCAGTGAGGGCCAGCAGGAGTTGGGCGGGCGAACTCCTACATTAATATCTTCTCCGACGGCACCAGCTCCAAAAGGTGAGGCTCTTGCACAGCAGTCTGCCTGGTCATAGCTGAGCTGGAAGCTGATTGGGGCGCTTGTACGATGCCCCCTCTCAAGCCACCTCATTGGCTCGTAAATATACGAAGCTGCATTAGCGCGTGAGACCTACACTTGATGTAGCTTGGTGAGATGTGGCTGGTGAGCACTCAGGCTTTCACCGAACAGGGACTGCTCGTTCGGTTTGAATCGGAGTACAAAACTCTTCCACCATCATCATCTCGTTTCTATGGCGTCAATATGTGTTCCGTAGGGGACCAATTTGCAATCCTCGAACGCCATGGCTGAATATTATGTGCCGAGAGCCTCCTGAGGTGCTCCTACAGCGTCTCGTTTCTACCTGGAAGTTGGGAAGGCGGTGGCCCGTTCGAGACACGCTGAATGGTTCGTGATGATCATGCAGGCAAGAGGGACGTCCTTCCCTAGTTGCTTTGCTCTCCCCAGAAGTACGGGGACCATCATAGGAAACAGAGACTTATTCCAGAAGCTCAGGATGCAGCTGACTGAATCCAAGACTATCTAAACAAGCCTTCCCTTCCTCTTCATGCGTGTCGACTCACGTGAACTGCTCGCTCGCTGGGTGCCTCAGTCACTGATATCTCAATTCTGCCCGATCCTTCTAGTAAAAAAGAGGCTCTCTGAGCCCAAAGATCTCCCCCGGCGCATCGCCATGACAAGCGAGCCGTTGCCTCCGCCTTCCTCTCCTCCTCTCGGCCTTGCCTGGCCACCGCCTCTCTTGTCCCACAAGGCTTGCCGCATCCAATCTACTAGCGATATCATCTGCTTCAATGCGCCCGTCGCAATGTGTCACTTGCAATGCTTTCCGACTCCTGCGGCTTGACAATTGGGCACAATATTTCGAGAAAGAACTACAATCCATGAACAGAGGGAGATTGTACACACCCGTTGTACTATTTGCACCGGAGGTCACAGTCAGTCTGTAAAGCAGCTGGGACCAAGCACGTGGCTTTACGTTGAGCGACGGCTGTATCTAATTGATGTATATCGCATTGTACACATCTTAATGGGCCTTCCAAAGCAATTGCGGAACCACTCGCTCTGCTCAAACGCTGAAGGCTGAAGGCTACATCTGGCGCAAGCGCTCCTAGATCAGCTCAAGACCCTCATGCAGAAGCACACACAGGCTGAGGAGGGCTATGACGCCTCATTAAGCGCTTTATTGGGAATGTGAGGCTTTTCGGCTGACTGCCTCGCTTACATAAGCCGCGACGCCTCAACGACAATGCTCCAGCATGAACATTCCCGTTTTATTCCAGCATGTATGGCATCGATCCAGGAATAAAGCATCTCGATATGAAACGTCATTGTCA
>MSTJ01000521.1:0-12280 GCA_001956345.1 Ramalina peruviana
CAAGTACCGGATCGCGTTGCGGATTGCCCGGGATGAGCGGTGGGAGCGGGTGAGCTGTGCGCACAAGGGGGTGTATGCCGTGAGTTGATCTTCCCTTCTCCCCAGGAATCCCGAAAATTTCTCCTTTTTCCGTCTGGAAGTTTCATCGGTGGGGTGGATGGGGAGGGTGGAAGTATCTTGCAAAAAGTCCATACTGACGAAGGACATTCGTGGAAAAAAGGACGACTGCATCGTCGACCGCGTCGTGAAGCAGCGCATCTACATCGTCGCGACSAATGACCGCGATCTGAAGCGGCGGATCCGCAAGATCCCCGGCGTCCCCGTCATGAGTGTGGCGAGGGGCAAGTACGTGGTCGAGAGGCTGCCGAGCGCGCCGGAGAAGTGAGAGGTGCGCCCGGGTTTGGGATGGAAACTTTTGACGGCTGCCTCGAGAATTGGGACCAGGTTCGGTGGTTTCGATCTCATGGATTGTTCGATAGGGGCAGCTCTGGCAGCCGGAATGGACGAAGGCGAAGGTATTGCAAGCTGAAGTGGGTACGTGGCGAGATTGAGCTTGTGTCTCGGCTAGGAGGACGGATGAAGGGGTCAAGCGGTTTCAGCAGGAGTCAGATTCTGTACTGGGTCTACGGAATGGGAGAGGTAATAGATATTGGTCGTTCCACTCATTGATTCCATGTGGTATCAAGAGCTGAAACGGGCTGAGATACCAGCATTGACATTGAGGCTGAGACTTTCCAAGGTGGTCCGTGATGAGTAATGTAGCGGGGCTGTATATATGAATCAAGGGGCGAATGTGGCAATAGCAGGTTCTACACATCACAACTTGAAAGCATAATATCACTTGGTGCATGATCAGGGCGGCATTGAAACAGCCATGTTCTTGCATCGGGAGAGGTAGATTGATATTGAATTACACAGTATGTAATTTTTCCATCTGACTATGCAAAACAAGTCTATCCCGAACAGTCCACTCATTGCATATAGTCATCATCTAGGCATCCAACATTCTGGGAATGGTTTCAATATGTTTTATTACGAAGCAAAGGACAAATAAACCTCCCAGACTAGTGTACAGCAGAAGCAACGATCATAGCCACTCCAGGTGCCCCCTTCTGAGCTCCGTTAGCAATAGTACGCATRTCCCCCCGATCCGGCCAGCCACAGCAGTCCCCGCCTAGTCATCGCCGTCGCCCCAGTCCCTCCTCTCGTTGCCCCGGGCGGCCCCCGTATCCTTGCGAATGGGGATCTTGATCCCCTGTTTCGCGAACGCCTTGCTCAGGTCTGTGCTGTCGATAACGCCGGGAAACTTCTTCGCCGAGAAGACCTGGAACTCGTTGCTGAAACTTGTCGCGAGGATCGGGGCAGAGCTGGTGTTAAGCTTCCCCGTTTGCAGCGAGGGACTGTTGCCAGCTTGTAGACCGGAGCCTGCAGCTGGCGTGAGGGGAGTGGTTCGGTTGGAGCTCTGACTTGACGGCGATGCAGAGTGGGAGGCCGCCGTGGCGCTGACTCCGACATCYACGAAGTTGAGCTTGAGTCTGTGCAATTGTGAGCAGAGATCGTGTTGAACGATAGAATTGGAACTGCAGCCAGGAAAATCAAGATCACAACGCCTCTGAGCAGCAGATCTTGCAGATGAGGAGACTTTACGTGCTTAGATATCAAATAGAACTCGTCACCAACCTGAAAGTCCCTTCTGTCCTCACACTCAAATCCTGAAGGATGAACCAGACCCCCAAGTCGTTTTCGGGATAGGTCAGCTTAAAAGCTCCAACGGCTAGATTGCCAATCAGATTCCTGGTGAACATTCCTCCAGGCTGGGATCTCGGATCTTGGACAGTCCCCATCGGGTTTGGGCCAAGGACTCCGCCTGCCATGAACGGTATCAAGTTCGGCTGTTGATAATAGCCATTCGCTGTAACAGTCATGCCGCCTTGAAARTAAGCCGCTGTGCTGGTATGCATGGGCCCTCCTCCAGGGCGTATGAAAGATTCCAAGGCAAGACCGGCGGGTCGAGACGAGGTCGAGGCTGCTTTGGGCAGTGGGTGATGATGGCCTTGATTCTGCAACTGTTGTTGCTCATGCTGGATACGCATAGCCTCTTCTCGAGACGCCTGTTGGGCTTGCAGCATGCGTTGTTCGAGCAACTGTTGCTGTGGCATTGGATAGGGAGCGCCCGAATGGTTGGGTTGAGCGGCTTCATATCCAGGATAGAATTGATGACCCAGGATAGGCGGTGCATTGGGAGCRTTTGCAAARGCCAAGGGCGCTGGTTCTGGCGGATACGAAGTTGCWGTTGCAGCGGATATGGACGGTGARGTRGCAGAGTGTCGTACGAGGTTGACTTCGCTCAAGCCGTCAGCTGAACACAGGTCGACCGTGAGTACGAAATAAGACGTGTCGATCTCGCTGTAATTTTACGTCAGTCACTAAGCAAGGTGCCTTCAAAACGAGAAAAKAAAATTGAGATTTACTTGATATCGAGAGGCTGSCCAGTRGCTGCATCTAAGACCCTTAGCCGAATGCAAGGGGGAGGCGTGATTGGCCGTCGATCCTGGAGAAGAAAAGTGATCAGTGCCRTTTCAACTTGCAGACGTCCAGGATGTTGATCATGGTGGGTGCGAGCGAGGGGTTGTGGRTGTCTACCTTGTCTCCAAAGCCACACATCCTGGCTCGCACAGGCTGCTGAAGAATGTCGAGTCTTGGATAAAATCAGCATTCAGGCGAAGAAGGGGTAGAAGTGAGGGATCGACTCACTGGTAGATCCTGCCATTACTGATGGTTTTGTACTCTTGGAGTCCAGTACTACCAGTTGGACTAGTCATAGGTGGCGGAAGCTGACGACTGCCAGCTGCCATCTGAGGTTGCGTATCCATGATTCGGTTGACGGACATCTGACTYTGKGGAGACTGATTGTTTGATGGATGGGAAAGATGATGGTCGGTGGAGCGATTCATGGCCAAGGACATAACGCGGTGAAGAGACTAAGGGGGCAAATCTGACTGGTCTCTGCCCTATCCGTGGATCTGATGTCTCGCTGGGCAACAACGAATGATATTTCAGCCTCGTTCTTTTTCTTTTGGGGTTTTTCTTCTTAAGCAAAATACAATGCCCCAGTCTTTCAATAAACGTGAGAGATATCGATCAACTGTCTGATATTACATGCCCCGGGTACTTTTCTGGAATTAGGGGACCCTCTAGACAAAGGAATGGACAGGATCTAGTGGCAGCTCCGGAGCCTGCTGAGGGTCATGAGCGAAGTGAATGCGATTATCTACGTTGGCCTTGCCCGTTTCCTGGTTTTCTGGAAGCTCTGTCCCGATCTTGTGATCCTAGAATGAAAGTAGATCTGACCGTTCATGAACATATTAGAGATCTAGTGGCCTTGGCGAGGCAATTGGGATGATTGGAGTCGTGGCGACTCGATGCTAAAGCTCCAAGATGTCGAGTTCGATCTAGCTGCCGTGGCTGCGATATACATAAGCGAGTACACGGTGGGGCTCCAAAATGGTGAGGGATGGAACGGAGGATCAATTGAAAGAGGAAACAAAAATACAATCAACTCAGACAGGAGGATGAAAGACAAACATTAAACTTTCTGATTGCGGTGCAGATGCGTAGGGGAAAAAAAAGAGGGTGGGAGAGCATGCACTTTATTCAGCAGATCCATTGGCTCAGCGCCTCTACCACTCCACTGGGGCCCACCGGGGCCACCGATGGGAGTCTAMTGAGCCTAATTGTGTGCATCCTTTAGCATCCTTTAGCACCCCCCCATACCTAGATCATCATAATCTAGGCTTTATTCCCACTCCAAGTCTGCTGTGAGCGACTGCCTGGCCATACTGCTGTCGGTCTAGTCCCGGGTCAGGCTTCAGCCTAACCCACGCCCCAAAATCCACCCGCGAATCCCTCGAGAAGTATATTTGGATGCAATGCCAATACTCGCAGAGGCCAATCGCTGCGAATACCACCATTCGAAATAATGTGGAGCCGGCGGGGGCACAGTCCATGCTTTGGGACCTTTTTCTTGCTTTTGTTTCTTCCCTATCTCGTGGAACTGGTGGAACCTGGGGTTCGTGCGGACAAAGACGCACGAGTCGTGTGGATCAGCAAGTTGCGTGAATAATGACCCTGAATTCGCTCATGCGTTGGAGACTTGGAGACAACTCCAATTGAAACTCCAATTGAATTGCGATCCCCCGATCTCACAAAACTGTTGCCAAGACAGAGAACCCAACAACCAATATGACGGTCATGGTAGCAGTGGGTCACCACGGAATATCGTTCCGATTCATGCAAGATGATGAGATGAAGCAGGCCTTGATAGGATCGTGGCAATGTGATGGGTCCATGTGCCTGCATTATGCTTTATCACTTATGCAGAGGCAAATGTCGCTGGGTAAGAGCCGAAAATGCCGATGCTGGATGACTGGCCGGGACCAATGGCAGTATTTGCCGCTGGGAATGCCTGACACCAGAGTACATACAATACCGACGAGAGATATGCTGTGAGGAGTACATTGCTCTATTTTTCTCTTTCACCCACGTATAGCAGAACACTCATCAATTCGGTCGGATGATTCGCTAAGCCTGGACATCTGATCTRCTGATTCTAGGAGTCCAACGTTTGGGGTATCTAGGGTACACTGCTCTTGTCTCCTATTATTGCTCGCTTGAAGAGACCACCTTATCAAATCTCAGACCTGCTCCTCATCCGATAGGACTCCCTTTCAAATCCATCCTCTGTACATATCATTTGTRACGCGCGTCGCTCATAATTGCGTATATGCTGTCTTCAACCCTACCAAGGCTCCATCTCCAGACGCCGGGCTTGAGAGCACAAAAAGTAATAAAAAAGCACTTGAATCCGTTTCGGGAAACTCGAAATGGGCCAAATGACCAGGTTACTATTGGTCGAAAGCGGATCGGCTGAACAAGGTATCATCGAGGTCGACAGCCGTTGCTTGTGCAAGGTGTGCGAAAGTTGGGGAGGCCTTATTTGTTGGATGCCGGCTTTTTTAGGAGGCCAATTTGACAAAGTGTTTGTTCCATATCCACCCTACCAGATTGGTTGCATCATCTTGATTTTTGGCCAGCCAGAGCTCTCCTTTCTCGCCCAGCACATCGAATATCTCCCCTGCCACATAGGTGAGGTATGGGTAGCCGGCTTCCTTTCGCGCCCGATCGATATTGAATTCGTACACGCTGGCTGCTAGGAATATAACGTTAAAATCCTGCCCTGTCCTAGCCCCTCCGTTGACRGGCGATTCCGACGTTGGAGAGTCAGACATGGGGAGGGCAGACGAGAAGAATCCCGAATATCGGTTGTTGCCGGCGGGTGACGCAGAACGCCCCTGAGGGAGAGGTGGATAACCTGAACCAGGCGAGGGACGATTGATCGTTGAGTCATCGCTCAATCKATTGACGCGCGAGCTATCCGTGCTCGGTCGCAGCGAGGGTGAAGGATCCGTAACGGTCCTCCCCGACGTGCCAGGTCGGCCAGGGGTGGTRTTGACCGGAGTAGTATTGTTCGAGAAGGAACGCCAGCTACCGGGAACGTAGGGCGTCTGGGGCGTGTTGCCAGACACGGACGAGCTTGCGCGCATCCGATTGCTGCCCTGTCTTTGCGGCGTTGGACCAGGCCCAGCTGCATCGGTGAARAAACTGCCACTTCCCCGTATCCCTCCAAAATCCGGCTGTGGTAGCACTGGTGATTTATCGCTGCTGACGGACAGAGTCCGTCGGGTCGAGTCGAAAGAGGGCCCAGTTCTCGGAGAAATCATGCCATCTCCAACGAGCGTTGTTGAGGTAGTAGATGGAGACGCGAATTGGACCAAGTTTGGCGTCTCATGAAGCAGCGAGCCATTGCACACCCCCAGAGATGCCACTTGAGCCTCGTAGAAGGCAAAATCGCCAGTGAAGCCGCGAATGATCCGGACTAATTCCTCCGAAAAATCGCCATCAGATGCTGCCGAGGGAATGTCGATAGCCTGCTTCAACTTGAGCTTCCACAATTTGAGCCATTTGTACTGGATTTGGACAAAGTTGCTGAGGCAGCGGTGRATGAGTTTGCTRGTCAAGCCAAACAGCTTGGGCAATTCATCCTTCAGAGTTTCATTCACAGCCAGGAACTGCTCTCCCTGTTCGGTCGTCTTTTTGTCAGGCCGATCTCCACGGTCGTTGATGGCTTTGAAGCGTGCGTAGTCCGGCAGACGCTTATCCCGCTTCTGCATCAGCTTCTGYGGTCCGTCATGTAGCTTGACCAGGGTCGTCATGGGCTGAACGACATGTTTCCGAACCGATTCAACCTGCTGGGGATCAGTCTGACACTTTGGCCCATTACAAGATCTTTACTTACATGCTCCACAAGGGCCATCGCCGACATGTCCCTCATAGACATCCTGAACTTGCGCCATTTACTCTCTAGCTCAGGATAGCTCGTCTGGCCGACATCGATGTAATGTTCGATGAAGATTGCAAAGTCGAGGAATTTCTTCATGAAACGCTCAACATCGGTCGTGTACATCTCCACATCCCGCATGACGACTTGGAGTCGGACGAAATGCTCGCTGAATCTCTCGGCCACGGCAGTGTACTCCTTGTCATCGAACATGCTGGAAGTCGTTAATTGTGGCCGCAGCTTCTTGGTTTGGCCGAACGCCTTCGCGAGGCCAGCGCGCATGTCTGAATCCTTGCGCCCTCTCTTGGTGTTTTGCACTTGTTCGAAGATCTCGGCCTGCTTTTTGGCYTCGTTGATACGCATAGAAACACCTTTCATTTCCCTTGCAGCAACGTCAAGAGCAGTGTAATCGGGATGATTTTCCGGGGTTGCCTCTAACAATTGATCCAGGAGTAGGGGGTATTTCAAGATACGCTGCACCGGCTTGACGAGTAGAGAATCGAGGTCCCACGCAGTAGTGAGATCGTTCGCGTATTGCTTGCATTCCTTCAACCATATCTGCACTTTAGGGTTCGTTTGCAGCTGGGCTAGCTTCTGGTTCGCGGCGTCATGGTTCTTGAGATATTTCGCATAAACGTCCTCCATGGACCTCATGTGATGGCCGAATGTCTCTCCAATGAAGGTCTTCCGGTCTTTGTCCTCGTCATTGAGTTCAATGCCGTTGATCGAAGATTCATCCCCGGTATTGCCGCTGTGGGATGTTGCGTTGCTGATCCGATTAGCCTTGTTCCATCTCTTTGTTTTGGGCAAGACATAGACTGGCTTGGCAGCCTGCTTGAGCGAGTCGAGGAACGTCGACGAGAAGGAGATGATCTGATCCGAGTTGCCGAAGAGGGTTTTGACATCTTCGGGGGAAGCTATGATGACACCGCACGTTCCCTTGTAGATGTCATCAATGACCCGCATATCAGTACCGAATGAGTACTCGGTATCTACAAGCTCCTTGATGATGTGCTTGCGTCTAGTCAGTCGTTTCTGGTCAGGAGACGGGGATTGATCCTTGGAGACGGATTCTACTGGTATTGATTGGCTGTCCTTGGTGAGGGAAGAATCTTCAGATGACTTGGTCATTGCAGGCGGACGTCCTGGCTCTCGCCACTCGTTCATCGGAGGCTTATTGGACTTGTTCGGATCCACTTGTCTGTTGGACTCCCGAATTTCGGTGTGTACTGTCGAAGCAGACAGAATAATTGGCGAATCATTCTGCTGAGGCGGCTGAACATTGATATCTATGCTCTGGCCAGCGTTGATGGGAGGCAAGTGCAGACGCGGGTCTTCCTCTGGGTACAGATCACTCTGCTCTCGCGCGCTGATAGGCGGCTGATACTTTATGAACGGTGCATCCTTCTCAGGGAGTGGCGGCCGCTCGTCCGGCGGCGAATCTGAAGCACGCTGATAGAAGCCACCAAGGGAAGGCGACATGTCCATAAAGTCGTCGGGGTGGGTCAAGCTGGCCCGAGCCGGCTTCAARTTGCCTTCGTCGTCCACATCATTCTGGGCGGCTGAAGAGGACGACTGATTTCGGCTGTGACTATAGGTGGGAAGAATCTTCTCATCCATATCATCCCGAACCTCTTTCTCGGAGACTGGTCCYGGAACTGTAAGAGAGCTTGTTCGCCTGTTGATATGCGCCTTTAGRGGYTCGGGCATCGAAGCCAACGGCGCGTTTCGCTCTTTCGCCAACTTTTGGAGGTATAAYTGCGTAACTTTTCTTGATTCGTATCCGCCCTGCCGCGCCAGGTCAGGCGAGTGGGTGTATATCTGCTGCTGAAAATCGTGCATGGTGTCCGCGCTCAATACAGAAGGGTCGTGATAGTGCTCCAAAACACGGTTGACCGTGCCGTACCCATCACTTCCCATGGTCGTCCTATCTGTGTTTGCAGATCTGACCGAAGTCGGGGACCATGCCGGCATGTTATGCTCGCTTTCAGCTGTTGAAAARGAGAGATGGGCCGAGGCGTCAAGATTGGACGGAGAATGCTCATCAATCCTTTCGAGTGGACCGTCCCGCTCGTCTCTCGATCGTGTCGAAGAGGTCCATGAGCTCATGCTCCAACGGCTATCTCGCGCTTCACTCATAGGTGCGTCCCTGGGCTTTTCCTCGAACTGCGAAGTAAAAGAKGTCTTCTCTAGGACGGGTGTAGCGCCAAGCATGATCTGAATTGACTCTCTATCGTCTCCAGACTCTACCTCTTCGGAWACGTCGCGCCTCGGAGGCCTCGCCGGACTGGGAGTCCTGGAGTCTCTCATAGCAATTATATTGGAGAGGAGAGTATGCTGGTTTCCAGAGTGAGGGCGGGAATTATTGCGGGAATCGTCGGGCGAATCGTCCTGAGGTTCGTCGTCGAAGAAGGTGTCGACTGAGTCGGAAGTCCCAGCGGTGACCGCTGAACCGGGATCGATGTCCGAATTGGGTGTCGATCCCGTATTCTTTAAGCGGCTCGAATGTGACGAGACTCGGGTGTCATACGTGCCAAGTGTAGGAGAATCCTCAAGACTGAGATCCAGCACAGACCGCTCMGACAGTTGAGCTGTATTGATGGTCAAGTCAGGCTCCGCTCTCTTGCTGTCTTCAGCCGGCGCTGCCAAGTGACCCTCATCCTGGTTGCTCTCAGGAGCAGACCCCTGGTGCGCATTTGCCGTGTCTGCTGGTCTCCCACCATCACCCTCGCCTTCGATAGCTAGCTCAGTTGGATGGCTRTCTGGCGCCATCATCGATGCTCTTCGTATCTCACGCTCTTCTTCCTCCTTCACGGTCTTGGTGAAGGCCTGCTGGATTTTTTGTCGCCTGGCTGCGAAGTCCACCGCGCCCAGCTCTGGCGGCTTTCTGGTTCTCCCTTCTCTYGCCCGTGGGCTGCCATTCTCAGCGGCGTTGCCGACATCTCGAGCTCGAGAGGCTGCTGTGGAAGCACTGGAAACAGGCTGGCGAGGCCTGGAGCTTCGCAAYGGKGGCGACTTTTTGGGCATTGGTGCTGAGATATATGCGGCTAATCGAGGCGAGGTAGCTGGCCGGCTGTTGGCGGTCTGGTACCTTGGCGACTTCTGAGGGGTGTTGGACCTCGAATACCGAGGAGAGGTTCTTGTGTTTTGGAGGGGTTTGGGAGGTGGAGCGCGGGTCCGAGGGGACGCATTGAATTGATGGCTTTCCTGGGTGGAATTGTTCCGCGTAGATGAAGCTGTTTTGCCMGAGTCAGAGTTGGCACTCAACCGACGGGTACTKATAGGTATTCGAGATTGAGAAGTCCGTCTGGATGTGCTGGCCGACGCRTTGGTTGATGTGGGTGAGGAAGGCGGTGAGAGATTAGTTTTGTAGCTCTGCGAATTCAACAAGGGCGGAGGTATTCCCTCGTAATCGCTTCGAGTTCGCCGGTGGAGGTTTGCTGGCGGGTCCGGTATCTCCCCTTTGGCCTTGATCTCATCGAGCGGCGGCGCAGCTGCGTGATACCATGAATTCGGCGATGGTGGSGAGTGATCATGATAGCGCGCATATTCCTGGTCCGGRAACATTGGATTCGGACTATGCATRCTCCCTTCTGACCCTCTACGTCTCTTTGGCGCTTGGATGCCATAGCCGGCACTGAATTGAGATTGACCCGCGGTGAGGACTTCGCCAAATAATGGTGGACGAGCAATATGSGTATTCTCAGGGGCCAAATCCACCATCGACTGCGAGGCGTAAGGTTTGCTACCCATGGCCTCGCTTGGCTCCAACTTGTAATTTTTCGACCTYGGGCTTCTAGCGACATTGTCGTCGCCTCGACCTCTGCGMGTCCGCTGATAGTGGGAGTTCKGCTTGGATTGAGCATCCGTTGAAGACGGACCGGCCGGATAGCYTCCACTCGGCGCTCTCGACTGAGATGCCGTGCGGGCATTTCCAGATGTGCGGCGGCCTGAATTGGAGCTGGCTGACGGTGATCTTGATGTGTTTTTRGGCGGKATGGGGGGAATCTCGTCTGGAGTCTGATTGAACTTGTCGACCAAYTGTTTGAGGGAGGTTTGCCTGTTGCGAGCAGTGTTGGAGAGCGCTGGGGTGGACTTGGTCGCTGTCAAAGACGATCTATCCTGATGCAAGGATGCCATCTGAGGGGGGCTGGCGCGTGGGACTTTGGACACTACCCTGTGACCATTCTCGTTTCTGGAACGAGGGCTAGTGGGCCGACTCGAGGTTGAGATGGATGGTCTGGCGCCGTTCCCCAGGGAGCCATGTCCCATGCCATACATCATGTTGGTCCTTCCCTCCTGCTCCAATTGCGACCTGTAGAACTCATGGGGATGGGAGCTGTTCTGRTTCTGGTAAGGGAGGTTGGCGCTCGCATTGGGACGGGGTGAAGCGGGCTTCGTGGGGTTGGAGGGAAGTCGAGCGGCGGGCGGAGTGTAAGARTAATTGGGCAAGGGAGGRATCTCGTCGCTGAATCGAGTGTGATTGATCAGATGAGTACCGGATGGRTCGTATATTGGMGTTGGCGGTGGTTGGTCGTGAGGGTTGAGAGCTAAATGTTCGTTGTCCGCATCCAGCGAAGGCATGCTGAATGTGGAGAGGGAGACATTAAGCGCAACGCATAACGGTCAGAATGATCAGACATCCGCCAGCCCAGATGGCCAAATGAGGGTCGCAGGTCGGTCGAGCAGAATCTGGAGCAGGATCTGGATGTAAGGCGTTGCAAGAAGTGGGACTGTTGGAMCCGWTGGCCCARTTTGCGGCTCTTTTGGCAGAAAGTGTCGCACGATTGCACGGGGACTCGTTTGATGCTGAAGGCGCGGCCTGCAGACAGTCGAAGGCGTTGAGTAAGGATAACAGGTGTATAGGTGATAGAGGATAGGCGGTATAACCAGATAGCTGGTAGGCAATAAGACCTTAGGTCTGAAGGTACGAACGTACGTAGTTCTCCTACTAATTACTGCTATCCGTGTACTGTGTTGGCAGATGGGGGACCTTGCTTTTTGCCTGGTCCGACCCACCTGGACCCGCCAATCAAGCACTCCCGGCGACCGAGGGGACCCCTACAGACCGACTGCCAGCCCTTTTCCATCATTTCATCATTTCATGAGCATTTATGCTTTTGGAGCGCAATATAAAGTATGCAGCTTGTCACCTTGTGCAGTACATAACCGATAAAGGCTTGCTTCTCAGGGCTCAATGCACAGGCGCTCCTTGCCTGCTTCCCCAGAAGATTTGTCAAAAAAGGTGCAGGTGATCGWCCCAATCTYCTGCGACATAAAGGAAGTGCTGCACCCAGGCTTGCCAGGCCCCTAATGTGATAATGAAGCGGCTACAAGCTTCTTTCTACACTGGCAATGCCTGTCCATACCAGCTTCCCCTTGTGCATGACGCTCTCTGAACCCCATTCAAGTTGTTTCATGTTGCGCTCTCCAATGGAAGCTGTTCGTGACAGCAGTGCCTGTAAAGTACCGACAATTTAAAAAATGCCGCTAGTCTTTCGCGACAAAACGCCTCAACGCGTCCCTCAACAGCGACTGCATTCGTCTATCGGCATGTTAGGTATCCTGTATCTCACTTCATCCAATGGAGATTGTCTCCCTCATTGAATTGCTTTTGGGCCGATTGGCCAAATTAATTCGACGTGTATGTTCCTGTCAACAGTATAGTCACACGGTCCTTGCTCCCGTGAGAATTTTTCTCTGCCACTTAGAAAGAATGCCTGGGTGTTAACGTACATCGGTCAGTGGTAAAGAACTGATGCCAGCTTGAGAGTGGGTGTTGGACAGAATGACCAGAAAAAGAAAGCGGACTGGCACTCTCGTTGCAAGCAGCAGTAAACGASTCAAGGGCGGGCAAGAAAGCGTATCGCCTCAAGTACCAAC
>MSTJ01000522.1:0-11704 GCA_001956345.1 Ramalina peruviana
GCGGCGTCTTGGTTGATTTCGGTGGAGAGGCCGTTGGGGAGGATGGGGGAGATGTCGGTGGAGGATGAGGGGGCGTACTCGGAGGGTAGGAGGGGGTCGTAGACGCCGATGCGGCTTGAGATCCAGGAGAATGGTCGGTGGAACTGATCGTAGGTGCGGCGTCTTGGTTGATTTCGGTGGAGAGGCCGTTGGGGAKGATGGGGGAGATGTCGGTGGAGGATGAGGGGGCGTACTCGGAGGGTAGGAGGGGGTCGTAGACGCCGATGCGGCTTGAGATCCAGGAGAATGGTCGGTGGAACTGATCGTAGGTGAAAGATTAGTAAGATGCTTGAGACACTGGGACGCTCCGCGCCCGAGGCACTGGGACAACTTACCCTCAAGACTTCCTTGCCAAATTTGTCAAAGACGTGCGTGGTGAAGCTTCGGTGGGTACTGAACATCTGTCGCTTGAACATGTTACCCATCCCCAGATCCTTCTCGGCCATGAAGCCTATGTGTTGCCCATGTGGGTCCATGATCACGTATTTGTTGGCTTGCTCGAACCCGATCATGACATTCATGAGCTCCAGCTGTCTCGTCACCACAATAGCAGAATTCTTCAGGATATTCGTAGCTGGGTGGCTCTCGTTGAGGACGCCATTCGGATCCTCAGGAATATGGACTGGCGCGAGCAGATTGTTGTTCTCTGGATTGGCATCATGTAAGGCCGAGGAAATAGCATCTACACCAGACTTCTTCTCCTCGTGCACGTTATTTTCTGGGCTCTGATTTGATTTTGATGGTTCCTGAGGGCCTGGCTGCTGTTTGCGCTGGCCGAAAGCAGCATGTCGTGAAGGAGGTATGGGAGGCGGACGGCGAGGTACCGACCCTCGCTTGGGTATCTGCTTTCGCGTTGCATATCCAGAACGCAGGAGCGATCCAGTAGGTCTCAATGCCCGCGGCCGTATATTCAAGGATGGCATGACGAAGATGAAGAGAGCGATGGACAAAGGTTGACGAATGAGAGGTGCGGGATGTTGATATGTAGCTCTAAGCGCCACGCAGGATACCAGTATAATTGTAATCTGAAGGACCACCAGAAGAGAGGAACGTATAGTATCAACTTGAAGCAATGAATTTCGATTGATATGAGCATCTATCTACATTCCTACCAGTCCGACGATGTCCCAGAATGTCTCGCTCCTTCCTCCTTGATCTCACATGCAGCGTATGCTTCTGCTCGATCGCAACAGCATAAGGACGACACTCATACGCTTCAGACTGAATGCGCACGTTGTTTGACTGCAATAATATGTAACCCTGATATGAAACACGTCCAGCCATAGGAATTGATCAAAACGTGCGATTAACGACGGGTGTCGTTCGTCTCGGACACCTCTTGCCAGGAAAGAATTATTCCCAGTGCGATCAACCCATCAGTCACTTGTAGTCAAGTATCACGGGTAGGTTATGAAGCTGAGAGTCCTGAACTATCTTACTAGAAGAAAAGATAGATTGCATTGCAAGCCAACAAATATATGAACTTCGAGAAGCGGCCGTGCGAGCAATCTGATTGGCCGACGCAGCCGAGGTTGGCGCTCCCCTCCCATTAGGCTTAACCATGATAACCATCCAATCCATCGCCATCATCGACTGCATCTCTTGTCAATTGCATCGTCAACACGATCTCMAATCCACCATGTTGATGCAAAGGCTCGCTCACCAACCAGCTCGGCGGCGTACGTTCCCCGACCCTCATCAGCCCATCCCATCACTCCGCTGACATTGAAACCCTCCGCAGTCCTCGCCCAACCCTCCATCCTCCCGAAACACTTCCCTCCAGCCGCCTCARCCATCYCTCGCCTTCCCCCACAGAAACGGTACCTCTTCCCCCCCCATTTCTCCGCTTCCTCCTCTCACCATCCCCTTTCACCCGGCTAATCCCCCCTCTTCTTCACTAGCTTCAT
This sequence comes from Ramalina peruviana, assembly GCA_001956345.1. Lineage (NCBI taxonomy): Eukaryota > Fungi > Ascomycota > Lecanoromycetes > Lecanorales > Ramalinaceae > Ramalina > Ramalina peruviana. The sequence continues at coordinate 1,947 of MSTJ01000522.1, forward strand.
CGCCTTCCCCCCATCCGTCTCCCCACCCAAAACCACCCCGGCAAAACCCTCGGACGCATACACCATCCTGGCCAAACAACGTCTAAACCGCCCCGTGGCCCCGCACCTGACCATCTACCGCCCGCAAATCTCGTGGGTACTGTCGGGCCTGAACCGGATCACCGGCTCGATCCTCTCGGGCGGCTTCTACATCTTCGGGGCCGCGTACCTGGTGAGCCCGGCCTTCGGCTGGCAYCTGGAGAGCGCGAGCCTGGCGGACTGGTTCGGCGGGTTCGGGCCCGTGACGAAGTTTGTGGTCAAGTTCGGCATCGCGATGCCGTTCTGTTTCCACAGTTTCAATGGGGTCAGGCATCTGGTGTGGGATACGGGGAGGGAGTTTGGGACCAAGCAGGTCATCCGGACGGGTTGGGCGGTTGTGGGCTTGACGGTCGTGTGTAGTGGAGCGTTGGCCTATATTTGAACGGCAACGTGTATGGAGGAGGAGGGAAGGATGGGGGACAAGTGGGAGGATGGGATCGACGAGCTTGGGCATTCTTGATCGATGACAGCGCACTCTTTTCTTGTACATATGTGTTTTTTCATGCAGAGGATTTTGAGCGAGAAGGTATTATGCGCGTTCTAGCGCTCCGTGAGTGTTGCCTTACCATTACTACTGATGACTTTCACATGTCTGCCTCATCGTACGGTTGGTACCGAAGAGTGGGACCGTTTCCAGCTGAAGAAAGTACAAGCCGCCCGAATTTTTTTCCAACATGCCCAAAGCGCCAAAGGACTTTTTATTGGGGTTTTCTCATCCTCCCCGAATCGCTTTTTGCACCAACTGTACGTGTCGCTCGTGCCTTCCTGCAGTGTCGATAGCCTGACCCGTCCGTCCGTGCTCGTGCTGTCACCGTTGTTCTGCTGTTGTCGAAACCCGGGTTGACTGCAGGCTCGGCTGTTGATCGCTGCCGTACTAGTTGCTGCCAGGTGGACTGGGGGGTGGGGAAGGGTAAGGAGTSTCAGGCGGTGTTGGTAGGTAAGGCGCCCGACTTCGGACGGAGGCTCGCTTGAGAGAGGAGGAGGAGGTGGGTGAACTTGGTGGTGGAGGTGGTGGTGGATGAGGTGTCTGCGGTCCAGGGGGTTTCGGAGGACCGGCAGGGTCATGGTGGGATCTGAGAGGTCGGTCTTGGACGGAAACGACTTGAAAGCGTCTGAAGGGAGACATGGCGTCGATTGGCTTGGTGAGGGTGTCGATTGGCGTGGTAAGGACGGTGAGACTGCCGATGTTTTCTGCGGTTTGGATTTGATGAAGAGAAGAGCATGGTGGTGAGTGGCCGCCGTTTATGTAGCGCGCCAGGGGCCATCACAAATAGGSCAGYGCACGCAGGATGACGTGCATTAGCTATGGAAAAGGTGATTGATGAGAAATGAGGTCGCTGGGCACGTATACATGTGGGAATTTGAGGCAGAAGACCTATAGAGAGTGTTGTAGCTTCGTCATTGGGGTTCTGTACCTTGCAGGATTTTGTTGACTACGGATAGGCACGTTTCAACCGCATGGCGAATCTTGATCTCGACGCATTAGAGGTGGGTCTTGTTGATGCACGAAATTGATGCAAAGTAGATCTTTGTAATTTGAAAAGCTTAAACAGGAGCCATGGTCAAAGTGTACATTGTCCGTGCAATGTGCGCGTGGTGCTTTCATGCACGATGTTTTCGTCACGGGCCAGTGAGCGGCCCTTGGCTCAATGCACTGGCTTGTCTATTTGGGGCATGGCTTGACAAATCAACATCTTAGACGCCATGCTGCAGATCATGGAAAATTGGTCGGGTCAAAGTGCCTGAAACGTGATCGTCAGGAGATGATTCTCGTGCATGAGGTACTTCACTTACCGTGAATYGAAGATGCGTATTGCTTAGAAGCAATGACGTCCGCCGATAGCTGAAAGGGGGAAGATTGACTGTTCATGGTTGGATTGGGAGGAGGGCTGGGCGGTGGTGATAGGGGTAGCACAAAAGGGTCGGTAGCGGCTCGAACGGTCCCTTGCGCCTCGGCAGCCGTTGAGAGGAGGGACGGCTCAGGTGTAGGCGGCGGATTGGCTGGTAAGGCTGGCCCAGTATCCTGATCTGCCGTAAGGCGCTTGCCGATTTGATCTTCAGGGCAAATTATTGAAGGATTGGAGCCGATTGGGTCGTCCGCAGGAGTCACTGGGCGGTCCAGAATCAGATCTGATGCTGCAGTTGTGGACCACTCAGGCATAGTTGCAAACTTCCTGAATTGAAATCCCTCCGAATTTGATAACTTTCGATGGCTTCACAGGAATGCAAGGGGGAGCTCTCCTTAAGCATGAAATTGTTCTGAAACAGCTACAGTGCACTCAGTAGATGACAACTCGCCACGTATTGGACACTCAGAGTAGCCCAATATTAAAGTGAAGAGTGAAGTAAGTGCCTGAAAAGCAGGTCGTGAGGATTCGCAATAGGGCAATGCCACCAGTGGAGCCAGCTGTTGGAGCGACACTAGGGCGCAGACAATCAAGACTTGGTTGAAATTCATTGGTAATCGTCAGGACTGAAGCGGTTGAGGTGGAATAAGGCGCGCCCCATGCCTCTCGCGAAGGTGCGTTGTCGGTAAGGCCTTCGTCAGATGCTAGCGAGAGATGAGGGAGAAAACCACGATGGCCTTTCAGCAGGGTTGGAGGATTGCTGCCCAACATGGCGGGTTCTTGCACTATTCATGCATGTCGGCAAGCTTGCATACAATTTAAGGGGAAAGAAAATCTTCGATACGAGGTATGAAGAATTGTGAAAAAGTGAAGGCGAAACAGGATCGAGAGCGACATAATGCATACAAAAACCACAGGATGTTTACAGATCGTGATMTCTGACAAGGCAACCACGCATCCTCTTACGGATTCCTCGGCATCACATGCCTAAGAACATGAAGAAGCTAGTCGTCTCCATCTGAACGTGGAAATCGCGATTGGGCCGATCAATGGGAGATTGCTGAAATTATATCGGAACCGAATCTTTTTACCCCTTTCAGAAGGATCTGCAGAGCAAACGATACCTTGAGGTACGGCATCAAGTTTGCGCAAAATCGTCTGTCAAGCGATCAACCTATTGCCAGCATCTCCCAGCGAGTCAATCTCGTTGTGCAACACTGACTCTAGACTTCCAAGAATTGTTTCATGAGAATTGCAGAGAGCAGACTCGACATAATGGATACTGGATGCCGGTTGCCAGTGATTTGCAAAAACAACGCTATACTGTTCTAGGGTTAGACTGTGACGCCGCTTTGTCCGCGTTTCCCTTGCCTCATTCACTGGAGAGTGAATAAACACCACAACGTAAAGCAGTCCCAATTGCACGAACAATCGAGTTGACTAGATGTTCTTCTCTCACAGACTTTCAKCAGCTGCTTTATCTTCAGAAAAACCACTCAACCTCACTCCAGCGTGAGATATAATGCATGGCTGTAGGTAGTAGTGTCATCGCGAAATGCATCCAACCCACAGGACGTAGCCTCCATAAAGTACTAATCTGGATGCATGAGGCTGCGATGAAATAGGGCTACGCGTCAATGAACAACAATGAAGTCGCGAAGTTCCTCAATTTGCCGCAATCATTGCGACAGCAAAATCGATTCCAAGCAGCTTGGAAGTGGATGATGGGTGTTGCGGTGGCCGTTCAAATGTCTACAACCTCTGAGTCTTGCTGATATCACTCAAATCCAAGATCATGGTTTCTACATTCAAAGCCACACAAAACCTGTAAAACTTCTGTTGCAGTTTACGGCAGTCGCACTGTACAACGCGACCGGCATTCGTCGCACAAACACCAAGAAAACCATGCATTTGCGAGTCGAGAACCCCAGATATAAGGGCTCGAACCATTTGTTTATCGCATGGTGAGGTGTTTGAGCTTGGGGTGGCAATGGTTGTGTGGGTTTACTGATTTCTATTCTTTGAGCAGGTGTGTATCATATCTGCACGCAAGCAAGCTGGCAAACTCATACAGGCCTCCAAGCTCGCCCTGCAAGGATCCTCCTGATCGGAAGTCCTTCGCTCATCTTCTAGACTTGGCCTTCGCCCTCTTCGCGCTCATCCAAGCTTGAGAACGTACTTCTTCTTGTACTCAGCCATCAGTCGCTCCCCGTCGGCAACCCTACGTGTGCACTTGGCGAGGTCCTTTTTGGCTTCAGCCATCCTAGAATCTTTGTATTTCTGCGAGTCGTCGCTTCGACTCTTGTACCCCGGTATCGTGGCGTAGCGTTCAAGCCGCTCTCCAAATCGTTCGAGGTACGACTTCGCGGCGTCCAAGTCGTCAACAGCGTCGATGTCTTGATGATATTGTACTATTAGCCTTGGGATTTACGGGTGACATCTATCAAGCTGCAACGGGGACGGAGACATACAATCTTCCTGTTCCTTCCTATGCAACCCGTCAGCCCCAGAAGAATACATGGAACATGAGGGAGCATGTAAGCTCACTTTGGTATCAAATTCACACAATCCTGGCACGGCTCATAATTTTTATGACCTGTTACCCTGCATTTCATCTCGGACACGTAGTCCGATTGGATTTGAAAATTAATCGTTCTGCCGGATACCGGTACGAAGATCTCCTTTTTTACAGACATTGTTGCAGCGATCGATTGTTAAGATGTTATCGAACGAAGCCGAATACAGATTCTTGGCCTCGAAGAGTGGCTTTTGTGAGGCACTTGTCAAATACTCTAGACATCAGCACAGCAGCGGGTCCCATTGATATTTAAACCTCAGGGATCCCATCTGTGCGACTTCGACTTCACCCATTGTTGCCACTTTCAGATGATGCAAGCCCCTCGACACCCACAAGCACCCCATAAGCGCCCTCTCGGACCTACTGACCTGACAGATCGAATGAATTCACGTCCGACTATATTGCGTATGGTTTGCGCCAGCTCTGAAAAAAAGAAGGGCCTGAATAGTGTGACCTGGCGATCTACACGAGCTTGAGTAGCATGAAATGTGTGGTCTCAATGGATTGCTTCTATTGACCTGAATATCGTTTTTGCACGCAATAGCTGCTTGGGGCCCACACTCCGTCATGGCCCAACATCCCAGACAGAACTTGTTTGCCAAGATCCTTAGCAAATCATCCCCGTGTTCAGCCGTCCTTACTCAGATTCCTCCCTCAATTTCATCGCCTCACCGGCCTGACACTACCTTCTTTGCTTCTCTGGCGTCTTCCATTTCCTGTTCGTGCTGCTATCTTTCACCTGCTTGCCCTCTTCCTCTCGTTGTCCGACAACATTTGCAGAATTTCATCCTCTACGATAGCCAAAGCGATAACCAAGTTACTGTCTGAATTTTGAATGAGTTCGAAGGTACAGCTTCTGAGTCTGAGAGAATAGCAAAATAAGAACATGGAAGAGCTTGAAGCTACAGCATGGATGTAAGATGGATGTAGACCGGCGTGGACAAGACTTGAAGTATTGACACCATCATGAGCACAAGCCCCGACTGTTTCTGGGCCCTCATGGTCATTAGAAAGGTCGAGCMATTCATGCATGATGAGAACAATGTGAGTCTGACGACCACTCATGAACTTTTTTCGACTTAGTCACGCAAATGTATGAGAGACTACCTGACTCGAAAAGCTTGAGCAGCTTCCTAGATGGTCTGGGATTTAACTCTTCTTCGCAGACAGAGGCCAGACAAGCCTTTGCATTTTGAATTGCAGCCTCAAGCGATCTGCTGTAGAGACTGTCAAACGTGAGTACGCGCTGGGCCTCGGCATGACCTTCCCACACTCCCATGGATCAAAAATAGACCGGTGAYACGCCAAGGCCTCACGTGACGCAGAACAACAAGCACAACAACAAGAAGTGAAGAGAAAAAGCCAAAAAGAGAGCCCACTGTGCGTCACAGCGGGACTCCCCTCAAGGGATTTCAACCTTATTCAAGACCCAGAATTCCTCTCGGAATTTTTGCGACGCCCCCGATGGGGACTCGAACTGGTGACCTTGGCCCGACGGCCAAGTTCAAGTGTGACAAGTGGGTCAATGAGGAACATGATGTCAAGGCGCTAACCACCTACGAGACCCATGGACTTGAGTACCTCTACGGGACTTGTCACACTATCTTATTCGAAATTGATGGATTATTTTGATATATATACATTAAATTGCTAACATCATGCACTTTGCTAATTCATGCAGCAAGCTAGTTTGAGCTGCAATTCTGACGTTGTACATATCTCTAACATTGCGCGTCTTGTTTTCCAAGTCTTTTTTCCCTGCAAATTGCGACAATTTTGCTCAATAGCAACGTTTGAGGGGTATATGAAGCGATTAGACTCACCCATGTGCTTGAAATCCATCGAGGACACTCGCATGTAACATTTTAAGTAGAAATTGATTTCTAGAATGAAGAATGATAGGTAGGTGGGTGAGAAATAAACCAAAGGACTGTCTGTCATCTTTACTTGTAATGCAGGTGAGCCAAATCTCATTGCAGTATGGGAATCAGAGTGATGTTCGAAGAATTTTAAACCAGATATGAAGAAGAGGAATGAAGGGTCTAATAATTGACTTTGTGAACAACGGAGGCGCAGCGCAAGTCAGGTTTTCAGAAGTGAATTTCCGAGTCAGCATTGTACAACACCTAGATGTAAGCCTTAATCTGCTCTATCCTAACATTCATGAATGTTTGGCCCGTGTGATCAAGACATGCTTCCGGTCTTGCCCGTCCAGTCATCGACACTCATTCACCTTCCCAGCTACTGAGAATGGCTCACAGTACCCTTCTTGACATCTTTGAGCTCTGACTTCAGAGTGGCCAAGTCCACCACGTAAGCCTCTCGCACCTCGATATCCATTCGAGACTTCTCGGTCTTCTCATCGATATCTTTGATCAGCCCTTCATAGTATCGGACCCACTTCTCAAGCTTGCGTTCATCTATTGATGTGATCAGCATATGGACTCAATCTGAAAATTTGGATCCTGGGACACTGAGGAGCCATGGGTTACTTACTTTCGAAACGCTCGTCGGCAGGAACTTCACCCATTATGACAGGTTGAATAATCTCTGGCTGTGGCGACAGACGATTGTTAGATTCTGGGTGAATAGGAGTACGTGAGTAGCGAAATGGTTGTGTCAACTCGAACAAACTTGCGGTGGCTTTAGGATTCGGAGGAACAGAAGTAAAGCAGGAATGCGTCAGGCATCATTTATTTGTTATGGACAAGAGGTAGTACCGTCAAGATGTGTCACAGGGACCAATGGTCTTTGTTCTAGGTAATCTATCGAGCCTCGAGCAGAGCCATTTAGGCATGGTCTCCAACCCACTCGTCCAGGTTCGCATAATCCTCCTCCGCCTTTTTGAGTTGTTCCTCTACTTTATTTAGAACACTCTCATAACCTTCTCGCTTCTTGACATCTTCTTCGGTCTGATTGGGCTTCCCCTTGATCTCGTCGATTTTTCCTTTATAGTGTTTGGTCTCCTCCTCAAGATCCAAAATCTCCTCCAACATGTAATCAACTACCAACAAGATTAGTATGTGACATCACTCACAGATTGGGGTCCACGCTTGAGCAATGTGTCTCTTACATATTGTAGGCTCATCGACAGAATTGTCACCCATGTTTGCAGCACGAGTAGGTCTGGGGTGTCTAGCTCTGGTGAAGGGCATGACTTGATTCTGGATGGTATTTTGGTAAAAGTACATGAAGAATCAGACGGTTGGGCTGTTTACAAYTGTTCAGGATGGGACGGGAGTTGGGGTGATAGTCCGAAGATTTAAAAGAAGGAAAATGGAAATGAAAGAAGTTAGGGTACTTGTACCTGGGACAGTGGGGCCAAGGAAGTAGTACAGTCAAGTGAGGTCACCAGATCAAGTCATTCATCTTTGTTTCAGGAGACGCATGAGACAGAGATGAGGCAGAAACGTGTTTGGTAGACAATCAGCTGACACATTTGGGTTCGTGAGTGCACAACGGGTCACCAATGGCGCTTGATGCAGCGTGAGCCATGGTACTTTCGAATACAGGCACCGATGCAAGTAGACTTGTGTCATGTCGGAAGCCAGAAGCCCCCTTAACTCTTTCCGCTAGTCTCCAATATGATAAGATGTACCTCGTTATATTCTAACTGTTGCTCTACCTCCGTTTGATTCTTCTCGAAGTTTGGGGGGCTTTCAGCGACCTCTTAAAGGGCATTCAGATCACCTGACGTATCCGAGATACAGCTGAATATCTTGCATGCTCCTACAAATACAAGTCTTCTTTATCTCACGAAAGGCTTTTCTCAATCGATATGCCAATACAAGTTTTCCTTCATCTCACGAAAGGCTTTTCTCAGTCCATATAGATTGTTCTCGGCCTTTTCTAACTTCTCTTGTGCCTCCCATTCCTGTTTTGTCTTCTCCGACTCGTCTCCGCGGGGCTCCAGGTTGAGAATGCCTGCATGATGGCGATCCCGTTGTTTTTTGGCTTCCGTGATGATCTTCAGCATATCAAAATCTGAAAGCACACGCTCACTAGTCAGAGAATTTCCCATTTTGACCTAGATGACCTTTGTTCAAATTCGCGGATGGTGAATACTCACAGCGGTCTTTATTTGCCCTTCAAGACATGATCAGGGACGCTCAAGGTAGAAATTGAACAGTATCTGGTGCTGCTTACTTGTTCACGCATGTATCACAGGTCTCGAAACAGCCTTCATGAACCGAACAATACTCCTTGTTTGAGCCATAATGTGGATCCTTCTTTTCTCCATCGGGAGGCTGCTCCCACTGATGTTTGGTTTCCGTTTTGCTGGTCTGCAAGAGATACATTCGTGAAAAGAGTCGCTGCTTGAGAAGGATAAAGTCCCTGAGCATTTATGTTCCAAGAATGAAGTGAGAGTACAGCTGGCTATGCTGATACGCTGTGCGAAAAGATATGGGCTGGGAATCACACGTTGTAGAAAATCGAGGAGAACTATCAATGATGGAATGAATACATTTGGTAAAGTCAGAGCGCAGAGCCTTCTAGCATGACTTCAGCCAGGATTTGAGACTAAAAGAGAATCGGTCATGTGCTTGAACGTTGTACGACGTGGATTTTTTGCTCCATGATCTCATCCTACAAAGCCAACGAGCGCACCAATTTTTTTTTTGGAAGGATGAGTAGAGTGGATTTACATGTCTGGCAACGGTACGTAAGCCTTGCATAATCCTACTGAGCTCACTGTGGTGCTCGGATGGAGAAGACCAGACTGCGATTGTACAAAAAATGAGTCAATCAATGACTCCTGGGCGCCGATATAACGTATCCTCCTTTTGAAGGTAAAAGTGCCAGCTCCAAGCATATTCTAGTCTTCAATCAACACTTCCTCCTCACTCTCAGGGATATTCTTTTGGCGCTTTGGACTTTCTCGATCTTCGCTTGTCCCGCTCAAAGACCTCTTGAGTCGGCCACTCTCGGCGTCGGAGACGATTGGTACGTCCCATTTCGATGCATCAGAGGATGACCTCTCTCGAATCGCGCTTGGTTCAACAGTGGTCTTTACTTGTGTATAATCTCCGCGCTGCACGGATGCTGGATGTTGCATAGATGCTGGGTGCTGCATAGATGCTGGGTGCTGCATAGATGCTGGGTGCTGCATAGATGCTGGGTGCTGCATAGATGCTGGGTGCTGCAGGGCTGCATGTATGTGGAGTGCTGCACGTATGCTGGGTGCTGCATATATGCTGGGTGCTGCATGTATGTTGGGTACTGTATGAAGGCTGGTTGCAGCATGAATGCTGCAC
>MSTJ01000523.1:0-11431 GCA_001956345.1 Ramalina peruviana
CACCGACCAGCTCTCCACCATGGACGCCTGGTGGCTGGATCAGGGTCTGTGGTCCTTCTACACGCAATCGCCCTTTGACTTCCTCACCCAGGCCAAGGAATATGAGGTCAGCGATTTCGTCGAGAAGATCCAAGTGCCCGTCTTCATTGGTAACGGTGAGTTCGACAACTTTGTGACGGGACAGCCGGCGACGCTGAAGCAAGCCCTGGGCGACCTTGGCACGCTTCATGACTTCAACGGCACCGCGGGCTACCACTGCCAGACCGGTGCTACGCAGGAGATGGTGCGAACCTTCTTTGCATGGCTGAACAAGACTTTTTCCCAAGAGCATGTGACGCGTTCTTGAGGGATGCTGCACCCAATTGCCATGACGTATCTAAGTCTGCGTGCACATAAGTGTCGGGTCATGGGCCAGAGGGTTTTGAGAGTGGGGACGAAGCGGTAGGATGGGGGAGGCACTAAATAGGTATTCGAGGTGATTTGGGGCAGATGGAAGTGGCAGCAATATCGCACTGGGGCAAGCATTGCTAAAATCCCAAAAGTCTTAATTTCCCGCTCTTCTTATTTTCTTTCTATACTTACATGTAGAATTTGTCATACAATCATAGGTTTATGCGAAATAGAGACAAAACATTGAAAGTGTTTTAGGCTGATCCAAACAGCAATTCCACCCCTTATCAAAACTGTTGATTGATTGTAAAAAGTATTGGTTTTTACCCTAGCTCATAGATCGCAATATCGAGAGCACTCCCAGCCACTTGTCACAACTCCCCGGAGAAACCACAGCCTTGCACCCCTCCTATCAACAATATTGATATGCAAATATTAACAGCATTGCAACACATATTGATAGCATCAAACGTAATCACAACATAAATGAATCACGACACCGCAGTCAGGAACAGCAAGTTACGGGTTGATAATCTGTGTATGATGATGTTCTGTCTAGGATCCCGAGCAGCTATGTAGGTTTGTCCTGTCCTGCGGACGAACAGTGTCCTAGCCTTACACTAAGCCATGTACAGATCCCATCAGTGCCCCCCTCCCATAAAAAGAAGAAGAAAATTTGCAACGTCCGCGTTGCACCATGCAGAAACACCATGTGCTCTCTGGGGACACTTGTCCCCATGTTCGAAACCTCCGTGCAGGTTGTGGGTGTTGGTGATGGCCGAAGTTGTGCTGGAGTGTGCAAGAAGTTTGCCGAACGAAGTGTGTAAAATGAGCGGTCGATCATGGCGAATACCCAGGGAAGGGCATGATACGAAGGACACGTGGTCGATTTGGCAGCGCACGTTCAGTTTAAGAACATGACTACAAACGACGCTGCCCGACCTAAGTAGTGATTGTGTCGATATGGTCATCCGATCTTCTGTCCGATGAGGTTGATGAGAGACTGGTCGGTCATATTGTCTGTGCCCTCTTGAACGCTTCTGCGGGAGCTGCGAGGCGCCAAGTCTCATGCTTGATAACAGTTTCGAGTGTGGCGTGGGGACCACTGTATCCAGTTTGTCCCATCAAGCGTTTTGCAAAACCCTCGAGCGGACTCGACAGCTTGATGTAGACCTTCCTTCGAAGCCTGGATGAATGAAGATGGTGTCGCTCGGCATGGTGGCCGCAGCTTGCTCGGAATATATTTCCATGAACGTTCGGCCCCCCGGTTGTCAGTTACACTGTTCGTTGCATCCAAACAGGACCCTGTAACAACACCCAACGCAGAGATGTCTTTATCGTTTGCAACGTTCTGCCCTGGTGGGATGGCCTGCTCCTGTTCGACGGAGTCTTTGTTTCTCGTCCGGGTCGGACGGGGTCGGCCATATCTCTCATCAACTTGTTCGAAGTTGAGCTGTGCCGTCGTGCTTTGCGAAGCAGGTGGATCACTCGCTGGGAGGGGGAGCGTATCTGAGGATGCCGGTGGAAGCATATAATACTTCGTCTAAAAGACTTTACGCGCTCTACTTCAGGTGAAATATTGAGCAGCCTATACTTCCGCACAATGCCCATATTATCTGGCCCAGGCGAATCAATATTTCCACAGAGTATACGGTTTGATCCAGCCACATTACCCGTTAGCATAATGGGTTGTGTGGATTCAGGGTCTGGGACAGCTGTATATAAAGCGGGGGATAATATGTGCAATAGCAATAGCAATGGGGGAATTAGCAGAGATTTGATCGATCAGCCCCAAGGATCTATCCTGTGTCCATGCTCCTCGAACGTCGGATTCCGGTGCTTCGCCTCATGCACGCCGCCACACGACACCGGCACCAAACACATACATAGATAGCATGACCTGATTCAACTCCGCAACAGCAGAACCAAAACCTCCATGCTAATTTACTCCAGCAGTTGCAAAACGCTTTGATCCAACCACTTGCCCCACGACTACACCGTCATCCCAACATTTATTTACATCATACATCCATCCCATGCATTCATCCCATGCATACATCACTGACTCAAGAACTGCTTCAGCATGGCCGGATAATTCGGCGTCCCCAACCCCGTCACAGGATCCCACCCAGGCGCACAGCTGAAGCCATTCGTGCCGCAACCCGGGTTACTCCCCGTCACGATATCATGCAAGATCTCCGGGTGGGCGTAGAGCGTCGGGTTGACGAACCCCACCGTCCCCTTCCCCACCGCAATCCTCTCCTCATTGATGCGATTCAGGATCGCGGCGAAGACGGGGGCCGAGGCGGAGGTGCCCCCGATCAAGGTCGGCGCGCCCATGTTGTAGATGAGCACGTTGTCGCCCACGGCGCTGATGTCCGGGTAGCCGCGCCCGTTGCGGTTGTAGATGCCGCCGTTGGCGCCGAAGGAGTCGTTGTTGGTGGAGCTGTAGAAAGGGTAGGGGGGCGGGGTGGTGGCGAAGTAGTGGGACACGGCCGCGGCTTGGTAGKCCGGGATCGGGTAGATGTTGGAGAACCCGCCGCCCGAGGGGAAGCGGGTGACGGCCACTTCCGCGTCCTTGGTCACGTCGGCGCCSGGGGGCAGGAAGGTGGCGCCGGCGATGGTGAGGTAGGGGCAGGTGGCGGGGAAGTCCGGGGAGAAGATGGTGCCGSYGGGGCCGAGGCAGCCGTTGGCGTTGTCGTCGCCGGCGGGTCCGGCCACCCCGGAGTCGCCCGACGAGACCACGATGGAGACGCCCTGCATGCCGAGTTTCATGAATTCCTGGCACTGGCGCTGTTGGTAGCTGGACGGGAGGTCGAATTCTTGACCGCCGTAGGAGATGGAGATGACGTTGGTGGGCTTGGTCAGGGATCAGTATTCCCAAAAGTAAGAGGTTGGAGTTTTTTCACGGTTGCTCACCTGGTAAACCCCGCATTGCAGACTTCCTTTGTATCCGCCCGGTTGAGGGTCGGGGTATGGAGGGTCGAGGGGCGAGTTGCCGGTCTCACCAAAGGCAGAAAAGGAGCAGTACGAGCCATCGATCCCGTCCAAGAAGTTGTTCAAGAACCCCTCAAAAGTATAATTGGCCTCGTAGACATCATCGTCGGTCTGGAACAGGATCGAATTCTGGGGGTAGATGATCGGATAACTGATCTGGAAGTCGAGATCGGACTCTGGACCTGCACTTTGCACCGGATCGGGGGCAGTGGCACCATCAATCCCTTTCAAGGTGGGGTGAGTRCCTTGAGGGATCCGAGGGAAAATRGTGGCGAAGAACTCGTTCAGATCGGTCTGGCTGTACATATCACCAAGGTCCTCGAAGATACCCAGCTGGTTATTGGSAGCTGCCTTGTCGGCTTTGGTGATGTTATACATGGTCGAGATGCAGGCGGGGATGATGGCGGTATCGCAGATAGCACTCAAGGCCTCACCGAGCAAAGTTGAAACGGCGACGGTCAAGGGTTTCTTCAGCGGTGGTTGAATGGGGGCCTTATGACTTGAAGTGCCCTCGGTGACGCCGAAAGTGCGCTTCTCGAATTCCTTGCGCTCTTCGGCTCCTCGAGGAACMGAGGGGGTCAATAAYTTCAATCCGGGGGTGATGTAGTCAACATGAGGCTGGACGTGCCKGGGGACCGAGTACTCGTCGCAGCCGACATTGGTCTTGCCGGTTTGATAGTGTTCGTAATGGTGGTATTCAGCGTTGATCAAGGCCTCGACYTCGGCGACTGATGCGTCGAGCTGCATCCATTGCTTGTTGGTGGACTGTGAGATGCGACCTGCTTCGATGCCAGAATCGACCAGCCAGCYACGGACCGCTTCGACCGACTCTGGTTGCGGAGCAAAGATATCATGGATCTGTTCGGCAGTGTAATGCTGGCCATATTTGTCGGACCTTGGGTTTGACCTGATGATACCGTAAATTCATCAATTTCATCGCCTCTGGATTCTGTTGCACGTACACTTCATCTAGTAGCGTTGCGCCCTTGTCCAAATTGCTTTGGGTCAGGCCAATACGGACCGGTAGGATGATATCAGGAAGGACTCGGTCTCTCTTTGCCCATAATGAAGGCGGGGCGGATCTCTTCTCGTGTAGTGAGTGAGTGCTGTAGGTAGGGGTAGGAATGGCGGCGATCAAGTCAGCAGCCAGCAAGCACGCTGCGATGACAGTGTTGGGAAGATGCATGTTTGCGGCGGGAAGGACGAGGCTGAAGACAGCCAAACAGGCGGATAAAAATATGTGGAGAGTGATAGGCTTATATATTGAATATTTAAATGTTTGAAATACAATAATGGAAGAGATCAAGGTGGAGACCCCAAATATCTATATCAAGGAGAAGGAATGTGTATCGTTGCCATTTGCCACATACCTTGAACAATCGACAAAAGCGATCCCATCTTCCTGCGGCTCCTACTGTCCGGGTGACGCCTTATRCCTCCACATTTCTGAGCGAGATAAAGCCTATACCGCAATGATGTAGGAACGGGCCTTCCCTTTTCGGATGAGGCGTAACTTAAGKGTGATCTTTGGATCCCATCTTGCTTTGAGAGAGAGTACCTGATTGGCACCTTTTTTGGACAAAAATAGAGATAGCAGCCAAACGATGCTGTCATAGATTAGCATCCGATCGTTCCAAGGGACTGCCGAAGAAGCATTCGACTAAAMAGGCMKRATTWAGCTTGATGCAGCAGGTGCATAAAACCCAAAGGCTGTTTGTAGTTACAATCAGCTGGGCGGCTGATCTCCGTCCAGCTACCGGCGCGCCCGTTCTTCCAAATCGATCACCATCACCTGCCGGATCAGGTCAGGCACACGACCTTGAACATTGTTGAAACTTGAAAGGCGAATGGACCGAAGGATTCTTTTAGGTTGAGCTCGGTTCGTCTCCCCACAGATCCTGGCTTGATGTTGGCTTGGATTTGTTGATCTCCCGCTGGAATGTGGAATYTTGCCTAKTTGGGCGGATCCTTATCATCCCACCGATCCGAGCTATTGCATGGCTTCGGAGAATTGTGAGCGTGGGTATTGCGTCGCATAACTCATGTGCCAAACTTGCTGTTGCATCATGCACAATGTACAAAGTACCCAGCAGATCGKATTCATATCTTCGGGGAGTGACCGTTCCTCAATAACCCCTTCAWTGTTCGCTTTCTTCGAAGCCGAGACCGTGTGGTTGCATAGATAGTGCAATGCCGACACTGTGAAAACCTGGAAYAGTCTGTCCAGGCTCTGGTATTTTGCATGTGCGTGCTCCACCGGTGGTCACATMAAGCTGGATTTGGCTTCATCACAAAAGTCGATGTATCGRGAAGATCGCGTCGAGATGTTGGCAGTGTCATACCTCAWGATTCATCCGCGCGGCCGAATGTGGGTGGAGGACTCGAGTGTCTCCCCAAGTRTTCAAGTATTCATATATTTAASGTCCGGTGGTGGGAAGAGGTAGTCATGACCCGCTCGCCCGAACCAGATTCCTCAACTCCATCGCCTTCACCTCTCCTTGCACCTTTATATCCTCTGGCAGATASGCCCCCGCGGCCCTCATCAGCGCATCCAAYTCTTCCCTCCCKGTCCCCTCCCAGCTGTAATCACTCTTACTCTGCGGCACGAGCTGTCTCCCTGCCAGTGCCGTCCGGTAGAACAGTTTCCCCATCTCCTTCTTCGCGGCGAAAGTCATGCCCACGCTCTGCCKCACCCARTTGTCCCACCCRTTCCCGCCGATCTGATCGGTGCCTTCCATACTKGCGCGGAAGAGTCGGATACTCCTCTTGCCCCAGAAAAAAGCTTCGGCCCACTCTTCCAGCTGGAGGTAGGTGTAGACCACATTCGCCACCAACTGCACCCGCAGGGTCATGCGCACGTAATGGGCGTACTGTCCCTTGTGCGTGCCSGACCGGAGTTCTTCTCCATAGTAGCCATCGCAGTGGATCTCGCGCTTGCGGCCCSAGATATAGATGTGCATGCTCTCAAACGCCTTGAAGTATGTTTSCAAAGCTTCSGCRTACGCCTTCTTCGCGAAGAGCTCATTGCCCGCTTTCTTGTGSACGAGGGTTTGCTCGATGCATTCTTCGGGGGTGGGAGCCGGCTTTGCTTGTTCCTCCAGCACGGCGGTGCGGATGGAGGGGTAGACGGGGCAGTTGGGAAAGAAGGAGTGGCCGCAGTATTCGAAGTGCGTGCTTTCGAGGTCTTTGACCTGCCCGAAAGGCATGAGAAGTCTGGTTTGCAAGCTTTTGGGGACCGGCTCATCCGGGTTGTACGGGTTCTTGAGGTCCAGCCGGAGTTGGAGGTGGGGGTTGAGCTGCCGATTGTTGTTCAGATTGGAGAAGTACCAGATGCGGGTAAAGGCTGGGAGATCTTCGAGGGTGGTGATCATGCTGTAGCTGTCYGGKGGTGGCTGGCGCCACTGTGCCAGATCGGGGGTGTCGATCAGGACTCGTAAGTGGAAATTCTGGAAGTCGGTGGCCGGTCGCCCRGTGGTGACGACGGCAACTTTGCCCTCGCTGTTGACGTGGGGGATTGCCTCGGTCCATGGAGTGGTGATTTTGACAAAGATGTTGTCGTTGAAGATYTTGGAGGCTTCATGATGGATGAGGCGATTGACACGGAGGATTGACAGGTCGTAGGTGTAKGARGGACCCCGGTCYTCGTCCTCTGGCTGKTGCCGGTTGTTGGCRCTCCGTAGGATGAGACTATAAACGTGCTCTCGAATCTCTGGTGGCAGGGTGAGCAGGCCTGGAGGGGCAGGGCTTTCACCCTCCGCCGTCGTCATCGTGATGAACCTAGAACGCGAGAGTTAGAGGGGTAATTTGGAGAGGCCGACCGAATGAAGATGGAAATGACGATATGTACGACTTGGCGAGTCAATAGTGGAGAAGGATGAAGAGAAGATGTTGGTCTGACTGCTGACGGTCTARATGCCGCGATCCGAGCGTCAGCAGACTCCGTTTCACAGGCATTGATATGTGCCATGAGAACAAATTACAAAGYCATTATCATACAATCTGACGTCTTTCTGGATCTGGGATCGTGCACCATAAAYATCAAGAGCATCGAGACTGAATCACGGAGAGAAACGTTCGTRTTGTGGCCAAGGAATGCCGCTTTCTGCTCGCTCAGTCTYTTTGAGGTAGACCATCACCAATACTAGAATACAAATGCCCGGCCTAGGCTTCTCCAAACCCTTCAAGCATCGACAGSCTTCAATGCTGGGGAGGTCTTTCGCCCGCAAAAGATCTGGACGCCCTTTCGTTCACGTCGACAAGGAGAGAGGAAATGGAATGTTTTCCTAGAATGTTGCACAAGATGCAAAACCTTCCCAAGCTCTTGCCCTGCGTCTCATTTGTCAAGGCAAGCGAACAATCATCCATTAATGTCCGTAATTGGCGCCCCCCCAACCCCCCCGATTGCTGTTTCCGTAGAAATTCCCTCCATAACCTCCCCCGCCACCGTAGCCTCCCCCATAACCCCCGCCGCCCCCTTGATGAGTTTGAGCGGCGGATCCATGCCCACCWGCGRCAGGTCCTCCGCCGTAATTGGAATGGTTCGGGTATCCACCATACCCGCCAGGCTGACTATACCTGGCGTCTTGTGGGGGTAGAACYGAGGGTGGGTTCGCCGCGGAGCCAGGTCGACCGACTCCTGATTGACCCATGGCAGGACTTGGCCCGCCAGCCATCTTCGAGSCATCACCGTATCCCCCGCGAAGYCCATCATCGTTACCAGACGTATTACCGCCTAGCCCTTGGCCCCCGTGGTAGTTGGACTGCGACCGTCCGAAAATCTCAGGCATGCTGTCGTTCGGCTGTGCTGATCCGGACCGAGCCCCAAATCCACCMAGACCGCCCGCATTGGCGGCACTGTCCCGACCTGAYCCRGGAAGTTGTTGGCCAAAGGGTCCCGCGTTGGCCGGTGATGCAGTACTGTGGTGCTGATCGTGAGCGGTCTGGGGAGACATTCCATAAGCCGGATGCTGGTGCTGTCCGTAGAGGCCTTTGCCGCCACCAGCACCTCCAAAYGGYCCTCCACCGTAGCCGCCTTGACCACCATATCCGTACTGCGGCGTCTGCGTAAGATACTGTTCCTCAAAACGAMGCGCGTCTTCGAACCCAGGACGATCACGCCCGTAGGAATGAGCACTTACTTGGTTCATGTTGTAGGACGAGTAGTAGGCACCGTACGGGTACCCGCCATACCCATACCCTCCTTGCTGCCCCGGGCCTTGTCCTTGCTGTGACATGTGATGGGGATGAGTATTSGATTGCTGGTTCGACATGGAGCCGTACGGTGTCGATTGACCACTGCTGTGGCCTTCGGCGCCTTGGCCAAACCGCCCAGCTGCTGTCGGATATTGGGACGGCTGCCCAGGTGCTGAAGAGCCCAAAGCACTGCCGCTTCGCTGTTGTGGTCCCGCGGGCTCTTGACCCGAGCTTGGTTGATGYTGACCGTAGCCGCCATACTGATTGTTCTGATAACCAGATCGTTGATCCTCCGAGGTGTAGTACGAAGACACGTTGCTCGGCCCACTACCGTATTTCTCATTAGGAAGTTGGCGAGAGTCATTGCTCGTGTTTGAAGCCCCAGCATTGCTGAAGGGATCGTACTGTTGCTGCGACTGTTGCAGCTGTTGGCCAAAAGGCTCGTAGGATTTCGTAGATGGCGGTGCTTCAGGCCGAGCGGCGGGTTGTGCATAGCGATCGGCACCGAATTGATCGTATGGCGGATATGRGGAGGGTAGAGATGGCTGGCCTTCGGCAGCTGATTGTTGTTGAAGGGGTGCCTGCGCAGCTGATGGCTGGCTGACAGGGGGAAGACCGGGTGCTTGTCGAGGGGTGGCATGTGGTTCTTGAACAGGCGGTTGGGGCAGACCTTGTGGTTGTTGTGCTTGCTGCTGCAGCGGCGCAGGCGGAAGAGAGGCCCTCGGGGCGACTGGCGAATGCTGGGGAGGCTGAACCCGAGTCTCAGGGTCTTCTCGGTCACTGTCCACATCGACGTCCTCGGGTGTACCATTCAACCCCATGCTGCCAAAYTGGACCGCTGCCTTGTCCACGGCATGTTTGCCTGGCATGACAACTGCYTCTTGCTGCTCMAGAACCCTCCTCTGGTAGCTTGCCGTCCTACCAGGCATACCCGTTGCTTTGTACGCRGTGGTCGCATAGCCTCCCATTGGMGGACGAGAGCTGGTCACAGGCTGGGCAGGTAAGAGCGGCGTCCCACTGAAGCCACGTTGATCCAATGTGCTTGCTGCCGTGCTTGCGGCCGTGGCTGATGTGACCGGGCCAGAGATGTCGGGCAATTTTTCGAGATTCGTTTCTGTCARGTCGTCTTTGGTAGGTGTCAGATCGGCGGCTTGCTCCGACGTCACCTGTTCTGTCGCAGGAGGTGTGATCGGGATTTCGGAGGTGTCATTGAGCGTCACTGGAGGCGGGAGACCCTGCATATTACCATCTTGGACCGTCGACGGTGCTGTCATTGGCGGCTCGATGGGAGCTTCGTTGGTCGGGGCAGATTTGGGCRCCTTTGGCGGGGCGGGTGCCTGCTTGGGCTTTGCAAACATACTGGCCCAGCTTCTGCTTCCGTCCGGCTTGGATGAAGGTTTGGCTTCTTCGGGTGCTTGGGAAGTTGAATCGGCGGAGACGTGCTCCCATCCGGAGTCMAGGGGAGATGTGCTYGCATCTGCAGGAGCGGACTCATCCCATGTCCCTGAAGGCGCTGATGCTCCCCAGCCTTCATCGGTTGTGGAAGCAGTGCCATTGACCTTGCTGGATGAGGGTGGTGCTCTGCCGCCCCTCCCAGCACGGCTTGCTCCTCGGCTACGGTCTGAGGCCCCACGACCACGTCCGGTYCCACGAGCAGAATCCAAGCYTCCTCGACCCCTTCCTCCTCTGGTYGAGGGCGCAAGGGTATCGGCACTTGTGATTGCAGAGTCCTTGGCTTTTGACTGAGAGCGGTCTTTGGTTTTCTTCTTCACYTCGCCCCATTGTGACACGTTACCTGTCACAGTCAGTCAGTCGTATAGCTGAGATCTTCGTACCAAGCTGCAAGTACCTTCTGAGATGCGACCGATGGTACCTTCGAGGTCACCGTCGGTTTCTTGAAGGGCAAAGACCAGGTCCTCGTTGGTCCAATCTGGGAACATTTCCTTGAGGGTGCTCACTTGGGAAGAGAACTTGGACTTCAATTCGCCAATCTCGCCTTCATCTTCGAATGTGGGGGCTGGATCGTCGAGGAGGTCTGGCTTGGCTCCGTTGGTTTGTCGGCTTCCACCTCTGCCTCGAGTGTTGTAGCCCCCTCTGCCGCTCCTGGTAGAGCCCCGACCCCGCGGGGCTGCCGGCCTTGACTTCACTTCTGACATTGTATGATATTGGAGTAGGTGGAGCAGTTGGAGCGATGGGAGAAGATCAAGCCAGCTGTGAGACTTGAGTGGTCGGTATGGTGATCAGCTTTKGGGAGGGAAGGAGGCTCAAYGCAGGATAAGAGTCAGGCTGCGAAAGGAGCAAGATAGGAATATGTGTCGGAGGTCAATCTGGTGAGGGAAGTGTGGTACGAAGACAAGGTAGCAATAGGTGAAGGGGACGGTGTCAGTCAAGGAAGTGATGCAGCTCACTTTCCTTTTTTCTTGTGTGAAGATTGAGACCTCTGCTTGAGATTCATGAATTTCGCATTCATAGGGCTGTGTTAGATCACGGGATGTCTTGGCAGCATATGGCACCACGAGCCCCCCCACCGCCACTACATCTCATACTGCATCTGACCCTCGAGCCAGCCCGCATCTAAGATAAAACATCTAAGATACGTTGATGGCTTTGGGTCAGCTTCCATCTGTATGGTTTGATCAGCACTCGCACTCGGCACCATGAGAACATCCCTCACCCTTCGCTGGAAGGCGCTGGTCCGAAAGATCCACCCTCCTCTCCCGATGACACCCAGAGAAGCACAAATGCTCCTCAAAGCTCTCAATGCATCCTTCAAGGACGACTTCTCGGAACGGCACCCCACCAGAGGAGTCATCAATGCCAACGCCCACGTCAAGTCTATCCTCACTAGCCC
>MSTJ01000524.1:0-21950 GCA_001956345.1 Ramalina peruviana
TCTCAGCAATAACCTGTGGGGGTTCATAATCGCTTGCCATCTCCTAATGTCGCCATCTTATACGTTAGTGATGTTGTCATCAAACAAAGGTGAACGAATTCAAGCACCTCCCAATCAGTCTCCACAATTGGATGGAAAAGGATAAGGCTGAAGGTGGGGTTTGCCTGCAGGGCTGGAGGTAGGGTTCTCGGTCGAGTCGAGCCTTCCACGGTTCCACGTCCAAGCACGTCGTACGACAGTAGGACCTTGTATGAACAGCCTCCCATCTGAGCACTCTCCTTGTCACACGAAGAGGATGAGCATGAGCCGAGCCAATCCATGCTTCGTCGATTAGCGACTCGGAATGTTTATGCATATCAATTCGCGCATTTTCGGGTCATGTGGTGTATGCCTAGGGGTYAAGGGGCGCCAACGAGGGCGTTCGAGATTGGTGCAGATTTTTCTACGTTCCAGGCACCGAAGAGCCTCAGATCATCGCTTCTGCCCTCATTGATAGGCCACATCCCAAAACAGCTGCATTCAATCCACAAGCTTGGGACGATTGAGACATTCCAATGGCTTGAWATACGTAGTTGGAACCGATATTTTCTGATCTGGTAATGTCAAGCTTCTCATGTGGCTTTGCGTGGCTTTCTAGTGGGGAAGTAGGGCGCGAAGCCCATTGGGGGTACGAGAATGGCTRCTGCGACGGCCAGGTAAAGAAGACGAAAGGGTAGCTCGCTGGCTACCCCAAGCGGAGCACCGGGTTGGATCGAGTACAAGCCACAATTGCCACAATTTAGCTATGCAGCAGCTTCAAAGCCCGAATCGTTACGGAGTATGGATTCATCAGTTTACATACAAATTTTGCGGGGTGGGGTCGGAGTCGCAATCGATTGAACACGCCCAACACTATTCCAGCTTAGTTTGGGCCATCAGAAAAGACCGGCCTGAGTGCAAAACCAAACGATTCAGGATCGCCAGGGAACCGGGGTCTCCATGTCAATAGCGACTTGGTCCCCCACTATCCTCGGATACAGAATTGTCTGCAAATGGAGGATGCAATCGGTCCCTGCCGAATCCTTCGAGTGATTTAGAGAGATCATGTCGTCTAGCATGGGTTCCCCAATCCCCTCTCTTCCTCTCACTCTGACAATTTTTCTCTGTTGCTCCAACATACTGTGCATGCTCAGCTTCTATGAAACTCAATTCGGCTCGAAATTGTCCTGTGCTTTCTGTCAATATTTCACACCGTCGTTCCTATTGGTGGCTCTTTGCTTAATTGTCTACTTCATATCGTTTCTGCCGCCGTTGAAAGAAGCACCTGAGACACCATGCTCGATACCAAAGAACGACCCATCCTTGCGCAGTCCGACGTCCACGACTTACCCGATGTCACTCCCGGTGACACTTCGACGAAGCTAGGTAATGAGTGGGACATGCGTGGCATGGTGCGGATTGGCAAGAAGCAAGAGCTACGTCGCGAATTTCAATTTTTCAGTATAACGGGCTATGCTATGATCTTGGGATGCTCTTGGGAATTCGCTCTAATGTGGGTTTGCTCAGTACAGTCAGCCTCTTCAGAGGTTGGATGGCAATAGTCGTCCACTGACAACGTCCCCTGCCCAGCAATGTTGTGTTGACACTGTCCAATGGCGGAAAAGCCGGGACGATATATATGTTAATGGTCGCAATTGTTGGCGTGTTCTTTACCACACTGTGTAAGACGAAATTCAACAATGTAAACCAGCACCAGGCGACTGACCCTTTGGAAGCTATGGCCGAAATGGCGAGTATAGCGCCTACAGCGTACGGGGCACCTTGAATCGCTGTTGCTCCTGATCTCAGCTGACCTATCGAGTCGTAGAGGAGGGCAGTACCATTGGTGATATTACCCTTTGCTAGATGATTAGATCTGGAACTCTTGCTGACCTTGTTCTCTGTTGCCCAGGACATCAGAGTGTACGTTCAATTGAAGCGAGAGATCTTTTCACTCCAGAACAACTGCTGACCTTCACATCAGTTGCACCAAGAAAGCATCAGAAAATTCTCTCCTTCAGCGTTGGCTTCTTCTGCGTGCTTGGGTGGCAAACGAGTTTGGCTGCAACTTGCTATGTGCGACATTGTTCCTGTATTGACCAACCCGATCACAGCTGATAGAATCCTCAGGCCTCTGCTCAGCAAATCACGGCCCTGATCACTCTTGGAAATTCGGGCTACGAATCGAGCGCATGGCAGACTGCCATGCTTTCCTGGGGAATCTTGGCCCTGGCTATCTTCTGTAATACTGTGCTTTTCCGAAGGTTACCGCTCATAGAAGGTATTGTGACGTTCATCCATGTCCTCGCCTTCTTTGCCTTTGTCATCGTACTCTGGTATGTATTGCCAGCGGAGCGTCCAGGAGCACCATTCGCAATTAACGGGATTGCGAATCCAGCTCACTGTGCGTAGGACAATGGCGCCCCGGGCCACTGCTTCATCTGTCTTCAGCGAATTTGAGTCCAACGGCTGGCCTACAACTGGATTGGCTTGTCTCGTCGGTTTGAACGGACCTCTGCCTTATCTGGCTGGTGCCGATGCGAGCGTGCATTTGGCGGAAGAGCTGAAGAACTCTGCATGGAGACTTCCTCGATCCATGCTGGTCACTGCAATCTCAAACTATATCACTTCCTTTGTCATCGTTGGTACGCTGTCCAATGCTGTTYYTAATAAMAGGCCTGAAMCCTGACCCAGCGTCGTTCAYAGTSACGTTGATGTTCTGCCTTGGCGATCTCGACTCCRTAGAGAAGTCGCCCACCGGTCAGCCGTACATYGCGGTYATTCTCAATGCGACGAATTCCSTTCCAGCCACCAAGTTCCTTGCCGTGATCATCTTGATCCTTACTACATCATGTTCCATCAATGGTGTGACCACAACCTCAAGACAGCTTTGGTAAGCAAGACCGAAAATCGGCATACTCTCATTGCTGAAAACCGGCTCATTCTGGCCCAGGTCATTCGCTCGTGATGGCGGCCTCCCAGGTAGCTCTTGGCTCTCGAAGATACAGCCCGGTCTGGATGTGTGAGTGTACAGCTGCTCTCTYGAAAGTTCCCAGCTWATGAGGTGACAGGCCYCTCAACGCAATGGCAGTTTCTATGRTATTCACGGTCTGCCTCACCTCCATTGCGATTGGAAGCGAGGTGGCTTATGGAATCTTTGTGTCTCTGAACGCTTCGGGTCTACTCACAAGCTACATCATCTGCATTTCATGTGTGTTCCCCATCAAGTGTGAAATTGATGATCAATTTYATCACTCACGATCCTTAGGCATCCTRTTTAGGCGGCTTCGTGGCGGRACGCTCCCAATCTCTCGATTCAATCTTGGRAAAGCRGGCAACACGATCAACATCATTGCGTTAAGCTTCCTTGTAATTTTCTGGTTGTTCCAATTCTTCCCGGCCGCTCCAAACCCGACAGCGGCTGAGATGAATTGGAGCTGCGTGATATGGACAGGCGTCCTGGTCTTCTTTATGACCTATTACGCATTTGCTGGTCGTCATAAATATGTCGGACCTGTTGCGTACGTCAAAAGCGATATATAGTTGTGAGCTTCACAAGCATTGAAGTACTGAGATGGGCAATCTTCCATGATAGATTGTAGCATTGTAAAAGTGTACATAGGGGGCTTGGTGATATATTCATACCGTAGGGTGACTCTGCGGTGCCCTTCCCGACCATCTTGCTGTCAAGCTGGGGAGGTACAGTTTTGAGATTAGCTATCAGCACGGATCCTTGAGACCAACAACAAATCAGAAACATTGTTCAATTGACATGCGAGATGCATGTCCGGTCCGGATAGAACTTCCACGCGCACATCCTATCTTGTCTCATCATGTGCCTTGCTCTTGCGCGCCGCTTGTTTCAATTGGCAGGTGAGAGATAAAAGTAGAGTCAGGATCTCGATAACGTAGAGATTCGACAAAGGTCATGATGATCCAGACAGCGAGACTCATCCTTACCGAAGATGTGGCCTGGAGATCGCTTCAACTTACATGCGTTGCGCTGTTGCTTGTCGTCGTAAGGGTGTTCATCGCTCACTATCCATTGGCGCTATCAAATCTAAGCAGCCTGTCAAGAAGGCGAGCGGTAATGTTTCTGCGAACTCATGACTTTGACTATTTACTTGTGTGGCTGACTTTTGTAGCTGCCCCCTGCAAAGTCCCCAAAGCCGGCTCAACTTGTCGCTCAAAATGAGAATGAGACGTTGCGTAGCAGCTCCGCTTGGGCTTCTATGGGTGAGGTCACGCCTTTGCCTGACTTCGATTACCGAGCAGTGCAGCCGTCACGCATCTACAAGTTCCGTCCAAAGTTCTTCCTTACAATGGGTGGGTGGACTTGCCGGTCTGCCAGATCAAGACACTTTCTGCTGCTAATAGTGAACAGGTCTCGAGAGAACGGACATCAATGGTATCGTTCATGTAGATAGTCTCTATGCCGAGCGTTTGAAAGCCCGCCAGAACATCGTCAACCAATACCCCGGCGCCCTCGACTGCCTCGATTCAGGAGTTGGCATGCTCAATGAACTCTATGAGTTCCTCGTTCAGGACTTTCTCCCGCACCGCTATCCTACCATGTTCAGTCTTGACCAAACCACTGATACCGTAGAAAATCTGGTGACCAAGGAGAAGTTGCCGCTCACAGCCCCCACGGATCGATATGAAACCCTTCGCAGGATCAATCGCAACGTTGAGGAGGACTTCTTGATGCTGCTACCCGCACCAGACGGCGATGGATACAGCCTACAATCCTTCGTCTGGGCCTACCCAGTCGGCTTCGATCCGCAGTCAAAGCTCGGAATGAAGTTACGCGACGCCCACGGGCCCGTCCCCAAGTTCAACGAGAAACTCGCGCCGAGCATGGACAAGTACTTCAGCCGAATGGTACCGGGSGACATCAGATGTCGCACCAACTGGGGCTTCGCTACCAACGACAATCTGTGTGAGCGAGGCGAGTACCATCTTTACCCTGGACAGGAGCCGACGGAGACGGTCTTCGAGCTGGAGAAATGCTATGTGCGGTGCGAGATGCAGACATTGTTTGCCTTGCCGAAGAGCGGCGGCCGGATACTCAGCGTTCACCTGTACCTGTACCCRTTGCAGGAGATTAAAGATGTTGGTCTCGGGCCGCARATGGCTGAAGCCATTGATGGGTGGGAGAAGGGGAATGCACAAGGCTTTTATCGGTACAAGAGGTAGGCACGCAATTCACGGTTACCTCTACGGGAATCAACGTGACGCTGATGTCTTCTTAGAGCCGTCATCTGGGGCGACCGAGTGAAAAATTTCTTGACGAATCAACGTAGGTGATATTGTCTCCGCTGAGGTTACCTGGTCCGGAGGTTCCAGGTGGGACTGAACTTGAACTCAAGACTGCATTCGCCTTCTATCTGATTTGCATCGGAATAATCTAACAGCTTTTCCTTTCCTTTTGCTGGTGTCCGAGGACCTTTGCTCGTTCACGGTTTGATCATTGTGTCTGCTGTCCAGTTGCCTTAGTGATGATTGATTGGGAGGCAAGGCGTTGGAGTATTTTAAAAGGAGCGAGCACCGTAGTGTAATTATTTCCTAATTCGTCCCTCGGTCTATTGTTTGAATATTACTCTAGCGGCGTTGGGTGATGACGTAGAGAAAATTGTCATATACGCAGCCTAGTCTCAGATCTACAACGTCGAAAGTGCGGCTTGTGGCTGGTTTCCACTTTTGTACGAGCGTACATATCGCCGTCCATGCTTCACAACGGGTCTGACAAGCCCAAGGTGAGCCTCAGCTGTCGGCAATGCCAACAGCGGAAAAAGAAATGCGACAAAAACCAGCCATGCCAAAGCTGTATTCAGTATGGCATCGATTGCGTTCCGATCTCTCGCGCTCGGCTGCCACGGGGGCGTCACGCGAGTAAGCAAAACAGTGCAGACTTGAGACAGAGAGTGGCGAGACTTGAGAGTCTCACTGCGAGCGCTGTTGACTTCAGTCAACCTGTGAATCATCACACATCCTCTAGGGGCAGCGTTGAGACTCCAGACTCGGCATGGAGCGCGATCAGCGAAGAGGTAAATCGTCCAGTCGCAACTGTAGGATTTTTAGAATCTGTTCCCCTGACCTTTGCCAGGTACTCGGCATACGAGAGCTTCTGGACGGTGACTCGCCGGGTCCTGAATTGGACTTTGCGGCACCAGGAACGAGACCTGCCCCCCAAAGCGAAGCACAAAGTTTCGACATACTAATATATGGCGACTCTTCCTGCTGTGTCGAGCCCAGTCTGCTTGCTCCTCCTTCCAAAGCTGTTGTATTCGCACTGCTTGATATCTACATGCATCGTATCGACCCTATCTTGAAAGTAATACATGGACCGTCATTGCGGACGCTACTTCTTGAGAATTCGGTGTGCGAGCCAGCCATAGAAGCATTAAAGTCTGCCATCTTTTTCACGGCTCTCTGCACGCTCGAAGAGCAAGAATGCATCGATATAGTTGGCGAGGCGAAGAGCAAGACCACGACTAAGTTTCGAGTCGCTACTGAAATCTCACTATCAAGAGCCAACTTACTCACAGCAAAGAACCTGACAGTCTTGCAAGCATTTGTCATATATCTTGTGAGTGTTTCCACTCAATCATTGGCTTTCTTTAATTAGATAGGCTGGACTCCGAGCGAATCACGGTCCGCAATCAGTCTGGGCATTGATCCCTGTAGCGGTACGTCTTGGGCAAGCTCTCGGACTTGACACAAGTTTGTCTCAAACATCGCCGTTCGAGTCCGAGATGAGACGTCGCGCGTGGTATTCCATCATGATTCTTGATGTGCAGGCCGCTTTTGATGGAGGATCGCGCTCAATCCTTGAAGAGCATCCGCTGAACAGCCGTCCACCATCGCATATCAACGACATAGAGATCTCTGCCGAGGATTGTAAGGCTGTCATTGACACGGACCGATTTTCCGATATGACTTTTTCCACCATAACGCACGAAATGACTCGTTGCTTGAGGCAGTTGGCATATTTCCCAATGGACTATGAGGGCCGTCCATTGAGAATGCAAGCGTGGAGCGAAAGGTATGCCATAGTAGACGAATTTGCGCGAATCGTTCATGATAAGTATACACCGTATTGCAAGGACGCCGTACCTTTTCAGAGATTTACAAGGGTTGTGGCAGAAGATATGGTCATCACTTTACGATTCCTCTCGCGGCGCCCAACGCACCGCTTTTACAGTTCCGGTCCGCCCCCCAAAGACGACTTTGATATTTTAGATGTGGCTCTCAGTGTACTGGAGAGAGCTCTACAAAAATACACCAACGATGGATTCAAGCCCTGGAAGTGGTTCGCTTGGCCAAAATGGTACGCTCTGGCAGTCCTGCTGGCAGAGTTATGTGAGCACACGTCTGGTCCAAGGGTCGACAGAGCCTGGGCCATCGCTGAAGCATGCTTCGCAGATTATGGACTACGTGTCGGCGACAGCGCTTTATGGGCTGCTCTGAGGAAGCTCATGCACAAGGCTCGGACAAGCAAAGTCTTAGCGAATGAGGACAAAACCAAGGCCGATGATCTTCGCGCACGGATGCGCCCCAACAGTACGGACACTGAAGATCAAAGTCGAGACTCTGATTATATGGACTATCGTATCTTGAATAATGATAACATAGCGGCCAATGACGAGTCACGACGACTGGACTTTCCGTTCCCAGCCTCTGAAGAAATGGAAATGCTATCCTGGGTGAACTGGGAAGCTTTTATGGAAGACATAGCAAATACAACTGAGCTCGATGCCCTCAATGACACCTTCCAGCAGCCATCAACAATGCCTAATACCTAACATATTCTTTTATCATACATCGGTTACACCCGGTGAAATCATCTCTAGTATTTCCACCAATTCAGACCAGATTCTTTCCTCCACCTGGACGCCAGCATCACTCCTCACGAAGGTAGATTCTGGCTTGACTCGGCATTCACTCAGGTATTTCCCATGAGAGTCTGCATCAGCCACAGCAGCATGTACTAAGGTTCTGCTCCCTTGTTCAGCAGTCCTGCCAATCAGAGCAAGCCCGATTCGACCTCCAAGACCACCATCGTGGGTCCGGAAGAGCTCAGTCTTGCACCAGCCAGGGTTGACGCAATTGACGATGACAGATCTTTGGGCATCTTTTGAATCACGATTGATCTTTGCTGCCAACTTGCGGGCTCCCAGTAGCACCAAGAGCTTGGTCAAGTGGTATCGATCGTTCATATCCGCCGTGGACTCATCATTCAGAGATTGAAAGATCTTTCCCGGTGGCGGCTCTCGAAGATATTGGTCCTTTGCAAAGATATGGATTACAGAGCCAACGAAGACAAGACGTGACAGCTGTTGTCTTTGTAGGTCGCCAGTTTCACGGAGCTTCGGTATCGCCAGCATCCCCACGAGAAAGGTAGAAATCATATTCACCGTGAGCAGGGATTCGTTCCCTTCCACTCTCTCATATTGAATAGTGTCCTGTCCGGCATTGGCGATGAACGCATCAAGCCGTGATAAAGTGTTCATGCGTTCCCCAAAGGCAAGCACAGAGCTGTAGCTCGAGAGGTCTAACGGCCAAACCTCGACCGCGGCATTTGCTGAAGATTTATCTGTTGATGCAACGATTTTCTTACGAGCATCCTCACCCTTTGTCAGGTTGCGGCATGCCAAGATGAGGTGGGAAGCTTTGAGTGCATAGCTGTTTCGCGAGGCCGTGAGTCATGCACGGCAGAAGCCAAAAGAACAGAAACAACAAGAGAGTACCCACAAGTGTTTGGCGGCTTCAAATCCAAGGCCAGTGTTCGCACCTGTGATGATGATCGTGCGGCCCGAGAGATCTGCTTGTGGTAGCTGGGGAGTTTGGAAGATCTGGCCAACGTTCATCCGGAGGATGTCCATGGGAAGGCCCATTCTGACTCTTGAAATTGAAAGACTACGAAGCTGATATCCGGAAGTCTGAAAGAGTTGAGCTTGGGTCTGTACACGAAGAACTCGCGAATGTCTTGACAAAAAGTGAGGTTTGATCGGAGGCAACATCCTTATTTATGGACTGTACGAGCGGAAGCATATCCATCCGCATTGTTTGAAAACGCGAACACATCGTCATGGACATGGACTCGGCCCTCAATCGCTCATACTTATCGCCATAGAGCGGCTTTTAACCTGGCCATTTGGGGCTAGCGCCATTCTCTGCGGACTTTGACCACACCCAAAGTCAAAAAGTCGAAGCCCGCCAAAAGCCGATGACATTTTCTTAGTGGATCGCAATCGGCCTGGTACGTTCACCAAATGGGCAGTCGCTGTGAACACCGGTGCTCGACGGGGGCGGTCCTTAAGGTGCAGGTGACTCCGCGTGGTGGTCTTGGTATGTCACTCATTTCCCCAGCAATGGAACAAAGCTTCTTGGGGCAGGGTTTTGGCGTCCGATAGAGCCACAGTGAGATCCATCACAGATCATTTCTCATCAGCAAAGTCAGATGACCAAAATGTTTTGCTGTCGCGATGAGACGGGCTGTGGAAAGGGAAATTGTTGTTTGCAACGGAGCTGGGTTATTCAGAATCGATAGCCATACTATTGTACTATATGCGGGCATTCTACGGAATGACCACCAACTCTTCCAAGACCAATGGTCTATTTTACCCCGTCTCTCTGCACTTGCGCGTCCTGCAAACGGAGATGCGCCAACAACAGATCGTTCGTTCCCTCGAGATGCAGGAGGAGGAAACTTTTGCTCTCCGTCGTGAGATCGGGGAGAAGGACGCCAAGTGCGTAGCACTCCGCCGACAATTTGACCAATTGAAGTCGGATGTGAAAATATTGGAGAAGCTGGCTGTTTCGATACCGTCCACGCTGTGATGCTAGAGCTGACCTTGCATAGGCAGACCAACCCCGCCCTCCGCCTCCCAACGTCGTTGCGGGTTCAAATCAATCCCCACTGTCAACCTTCCCTCCCCAGCCAGCCGCCACCGTCCCTATTGTCAGTCGCTTGAGACACTCGCGCCCGGGCCTACACCACGTTGGGTCCACCGAAAGTGACGCGATGGTAATCGACGATACCAGCTCTGAGGCCACATCAGAATAATGGCGATTGGCGTCGAACAAAGTAGGAGACGCGTCTAGCTGAAGGAGGGAGGAAAATGAAGGAGATAGTCAGGAAGGAAGAAGGACCAAGGGCACCAACACAAGAAGGACATGATGGCGAAAATGGAGGAGCTAAGCCGCAAAGCCTAGCTGTAGCACTGAGGATCAATTGCTCAAGAATACAACAGCATTGTTTCTACCTTCAAAGGCCCAATTCTACGGATTACATGCTTTGCCATCTGATTCGCCTACCCACATCACTTTCGGTTCTTCCTTAAGTACTTTTCTAAAGGTTAAACCCTGCTTCGAGAGCGTCTTCTTACGTTTGTCTTATTTCAACGATACATGAGGCGAAGACCAGCCTCTTTGGGAGAATCGTGGATTTGGGCGGCCCTCCCTTTCCTCAATGATTCCTCACCGATAGCCCACAGCACCATTTCAGCCCGTCTCCCTGTCCGCAGGCGGAGGTCCTGTCCATTGGACCCACGAAAGGGCATCAACCATCCCTGTCCTTCGCGTTCGGCTTGATTGCGTGAGGGAATCACCCTCAGGTCTCCCATCCTGGCATACTAGCCATATCGGTAATATGGTTGCGGCGGGAGTGGGACGTGGGACGGAAGACGGAGTGAATACTTTGCTGTTAGCCCGGCGCCCTTGGTGGGAAGGGTTGCATGGCCACTGACCTGGGCTGCCTTTGAGATGTGAGTATATTGTGAGACGGCAAGTCCTTCATCGGAAGTGGTGTGAAGGGTGCAGATGCATGCCTACAAGCATGGTAGCACGTGACATGATCCATTCTCTATTGCAAGAATACAGCGAAAAGGGTCTGGAATCCCCCTTGATCATTCGAAATTGAGAGAACTGGAAATCTCAACTGAGACGCTCCAACCGGCAAGCTGATGTCAGTCGTGTGAGTGAATAGCCTGGGCGCCCATTGGGGAGATGCTGTCAAACAGTCTCAGCGCTGCACAAGACATCGCCCACAAAGGCATGCAGTATGGTCATTTTCAGCTCGTTATGTTTCTTTCACTTTGCAAGCAATCACATCATGACTCATCTCATTCCGCTCGAATTCAATCGGAATTCACCTCCTCAAACCCCTCCAAGCCCCCCATGACCCCCTTGCCCTGGCCCARGTATCCCTCAAAYTCCTTGCCAATCCGCAACACCACSGCCACYTCCTCCGGCCCCAACATGACCCCCTTCTTCTCCGCCACGACMAGAGCGGTCCTGATGGCGTTCCTGATCTGCCGTCCATTCAACCTTTCCTTACTCCACTTGRCCCTGACAAGCTGCAGCAGCTCCCCCCTCCTCTCCSCCGTRATCGCCCCTTTGGCCGCCAGATCATCGACAAAGATATCCCAGACGGCGACCCTCCTCTTCTGATCGAGCGCGGGGACACCSAGGGTGACGTGCACGCGCGACTGGAACGCCTGATCGAAGGTGGTGACGCGGTTCGAKGTCAGGAAGAGGATCCCCGAGAAGTAATCGAGCGTGCGGAGGAAGATGCTGACGAGCGCGTTGCGCTGCAGGTCCTTCAGGTCGCGGTCCTGGAGGAAGATGTCGGCCTCGTCCAGGAGCAGGATGCAGCCCCARGTGACGGCGTAGTCGAAGATCTCCTCCAACCGAGACTCGAGCTCGTGCGGCTCGTTGCCCAGGTCCCCGCACGTGACGTGGTACAAGGGGCGMGAGAAGGCTTCGGCGACGCATTCGGCGGTGAGGGTTTTGCCYGAGCCSGGKGGACCGTGCATCAGGACCGTGAGGCCCATGCCCTTGGCTGCGACCAGGTCGTCCARGTGGGCGGACTTGTCGACGTAGGAGGAGACCATGGCTTGGATGATGGACTTGTATTCGGCGTCCAGCACCAGACGGTCCCAGGCGTTGCTGCGGAAGCTRATGGGTTGGAGTTCTTCGACCTGGACGAGTCGCCACTGCTTGTCCCGCATGTTGTAGGCGTGGGCCTGCCAAGGGCAGAGGAGTAGAGCCAAGTCGGRTGGCGCTGCAGAGGGGTCCAGGACATCGAAATGCTTGAACTTGTCCTCGTCGCGAGCTGCAGGACGTGCGATCTTCGTCTTGGAGTATACCTGGTTATAATCGCGGCCCCCATTTCGCTCAGGGCTCCACTCGTCCACATTGTCTGGCGGTAGGGGTAATTGATCGGAAGGCCTGAGGTGGTCGGGCGAATAGTAGCCTCTGCGAGGTCGATGCGGTCGAGCGAATCTGTTGTCCCKCCAATCCTGATCTCTTGCATCTGCCGGTCCATCCTTTCGATTGATACTGATGGGCCAATCATGGCGGCGTTGATATGTTGCATAGTCCACCATGACCCGCGTTTTCTCTTCAGACGARAATTTGGACGATTGGATGCCCGTGTACTGGAAGTAACAYTGACCTTGAAGAGTCCAAAAGCGGTGACCTCGCTTGAGCATGGACTCCTTGACTTTAGCGATATCTGGCACAAACTTCTCGGGGATCAAGTCAAGGGAAGTGATTTCCTTGCTAGCATGGTACGGCGGAATGCAGTGCTGCGACCAGACTCGACCAAAGATCTCGCCGTCATAGTCGACGGAGAAACATGTCAGGTCCATACGCGTGTGGCTCGAGGTTTTGCTGCTGCCTTTTTGGCGTTTCTCCATGCCGCGCACCGAATGAACCACGAAGGCTTCATACCTGCCGTTGTGGTCCTTGTAGACGACCGTTCCAGGCTTGTAGAGCATCCACAGATCGGGATAGCTGATGGTGCTGGGAGGAGAGCCCGAGAGTTCGAATTGCTCGTATCTAGTATAGATCTCCCGCAAATCACGAGCCATGAAGTCATTGATCATGTCGGCTTGCTGTTCTGCTCGTGAAAGAGCTTCTGCTGAAAGATCCTCACAGGTGATGGGTGGTCCGAACGCTGCTCGTTTCAATGCCCTTTTGTTGTAGAATAGGTCCAGGAAGGGTTCTCTGAATTCCGCTGCGCCATCGATCATGTGGACGTTTCCAACAAAGTCACCCGTTTGTTTCAGCAGTGCTGGCAGATCCGGTGAGACAATCTCGACACACGTACGCCAGAACTGCTTGTTCCGATCGAACTCGCGAGTCACGGTGATGACAGGCTTATCATGGGAACGCTCACTATCTTTCKKGTCACCCTTYGARAGGTCTTTGCTAATCTTGGGRTCGCCAAAGGATCGATGCCTTTTGATCAACTTGTTGATCTCTAGCTTTGGACCAACATCCGGTTCAGCAGAGGCTTGTTCCTTGRGCTCACTTGTTGGAGCGTCGGCGTCTATTGAGTTGTCTAGTGGAGCATCTCGCGTCCAGGGGTTGGTATGGGTGCCCATAGKYTGATGATCCGGAGGATGTTGGGTGAAGGAGGGGGCATTCCAATTAGACCGCATTTGCAGATCCCGAAGCTGCTGCTGAAGCACTTGGTTCTCTCGCTCAAGCACATCGACATAGCCASTCCTGGCCCTATCAACGTCCGGATGGTCTTGAGGGAGGTTAGCATTKCATCGTCCATGCTACAGGGGGCTCAGATSAAGCGACATGAGCWCATAKTCCTTACTRTTACGATTKGCTTGATAGCCCCAGCTTGAGCTTGGCATCCTTGATTCATCCCTTTCCTCCATTACAAAAGACTCATCATGACTTGCTCCTCTGTCAGAGCTGTATCCATCTGAAGAACGACTGCGGGCACGGCGACGGCGACGGTATTCAGCCTCGGAGCCRGAATCGTCGCCGYCGTCTTCTGAGGCACAATGRAAGACTGGACCTCCGCGATGTGGTGCGTAATCACGATACTGAGGGCGCCGATTCACGAAAATGTCACCTTGACGATGATTGTGATTCATGTCTGCCGTGTATAGGTTTTGGGTGTAATTTGCAGGCGATCTTCAGGTGACGATGAGATGAAGTGGAGGAAGGTAAGATGTYGGCGATACTGGGTCTTTGTACCACTTTGGGGAGTTTCAGGCATCAGCGGCTTAGGTCTCAGCCTCACTCAAACCAGGCGCTGTTGGGAGTCAGGATCACCGTCACCTACGACTATTCATGCAGGGGCCCCACTTGCCCCACTATGTAGCCTGATTGGTCGCATTCAGTCAACATTCATTGGTCTGGAGATTGTTTGTGGTTGTGAAAGGATGCAGTCCTCGCCGGGCAAGCTCACAAAGAGAATTSAGCTTTGAAATCCGACGTGCCGCAACAGCTTCATTTCTACTAGAATCCCGAAAAAAAATGCCGGCACGACAGCCTACCATGACCAATGCGATATCATCCAGAATTGCAGAAAAGCCAACTGCTTACYTGCTTGTTCATTCTCAAGTGACATCTCGGAGGAAGAAGCAGAGTGCAGAAGAATCAAGGCGTCATCAAAGGCTTCGCTATGTTTGCTGTCAACTCATCAAATCAAACATGGATACACGGAAATATGACAAAAGGAGACGTCACATCACCAAATACCCAATGCTCATGTCTTCCGAGGATCACGCGGCCGAGGCTTGTGGAGACACCTCCATCTTCTTCATTCGCTCCTCGACATCTGCCAGACCTCCTGTGCCCGAAGGCTCCACCTTCTTCCGCACCTTGTCGCGCGGACAGTCCTCGCACTTGCCGTGTCCGCATTTGAGGCAAGGATTTTCGGGATCTCGGTGGACGTTCTGGCATTCGTGACAAGTCCAAGTCGTGGTCAAAAGAGTCGGTGCAGTCGTGGATCTTGGTCTAGATGCTCGTGTCAGTTGCAATCTCGAAGCACACATGTCCGACACATACGAATCTCGTGGACACTGAGCACAGCGTTCATGCTGGCAAGTCTCGCATTTCGCGCTCTTGCTCTTGAACGGGGTCTGGCACTTATGGCACAGCTTTCGCGACTTTTGTGTGATTGGCTTTTTCACATAGCCTGCCTCACCCGGCCCCGTTGCTTCTTTGCCCTTGATCACCTTTTTCTGGCCAGGATACCGTGGGCATTTCTTGCAGCGGGTGTGGCTACAATTGGTACAAATCTTGTCGATGCCATACTGCGTCTGGCACCGGTGACAGGTTCGGTGGACCCTCATGCGGACCTTCTTCTCCACACGGGGAATGTCCATCTTGAAAGGTTGGGTCCACTCTCCCACTTCCAGCGTCATGTTGTACTTTGCAAACATGGCTTTGACCCGGTCCTCCTGGATCTTCGCGTTTTCCGCAGGCGTGGCTGCTGACTTGGGTCTGAGGGCCACGAGAGCAGGCTTTGTGCTGGCGCTGCTCTTGGGCGGCGCAGGGGCCGCTGCTGCGACGACAGCCGGAGCTTCTTCAGACTTGGATGGTGCAGATGTTGTCACAGGCGGTCTAATATGTTATCAATGAGTGAAGCTTGGGCAGGGAAGGAGGGTTCTTACGCAGATGAAGCAGCAGCGGTAGAAGGTGCAGCGGTAGAACTACCAGCCGTTGCTCGCTTGACATCGTCCTTGCCCAAAATCCGGCTGACTCTGCGCCTGAATCTGGCCATACCTTTGGGCTTCTCTTCCGGGGCGTTGGCACCAGATTCCTGGGTCGACATGATGAAGGTTGTGGTTGTAGTGGAAAGTCAATCCCGCAGTCCTCCACCAAAAAATCAGATGATAATTAGCAATTGATGTAGGATGTCTGAGCAAATATAATTTACGAAGCAAGTTGCGCAAATGGGGTCTGAAGCGGTATCACTGGCACGACGATCGCGGCGCTCGATAGAGGACCGAAGGATCTGAAATGACGAGTATCTGCATTTGGCGGGGTTTGGAAATCGATGAGCTTGTCAAGAGCGGCTGCACAATTCAATGCCAGCTTCGAGGTACCGATTGAGGGCGCAGAAATATAGCTATCGGTATATTGTATGCAGGTGAGTACGATGGGATGTTTGATTAACAGAACTTGAAAGCTGCGGAGATTTTGGACTGTTCAATTTTGGCTGGCTTGCTTGCTTGACGAGGCATGGCACAATGTCACGCTATTCAAGACTCTAAACGCCTTTGAATCGGCTAAAGCGGATGCTAGGCGTTGCTATGTTGTAAAGGTATAGAACTAGACGAGGCCAGCAATCCTAGTGGGTCCCTAATTTGTGGGAGCTTGGCTTGAAAGATGAATTATCATCAGAAAAACTTGTCGTCATGTTGCAGGAGAAGCCTCGATAGTACGCAAGAGTAGGTCACCAATTTTGTATATAAACAATAGCACTGATATTCTGAAGCCGAGGCTGCTGGATACGTTGAGCTCCTTTCTTTGCTTTGCCGTTTCGCTGAGTCGAAATGTACGGAGTAGAATGCTAGCGCGAGGAACGGTTAACACTCGCGCCTGCCTTGTCTCCACTTCTTCCCCAGGCGCAACAGCATTTTGCTGCTCATACTGAAATTGTGAACAATGTCAAATGGTCAACTCAAGTTTCTTCATTTCATTATCAGGATGGTCTTGTGCAAGATCATAATYCTGAGTCCCAGTCTCTGAAAAGGGCCGATCACCGAATGGCTAGTCGTACGATGCTGAAGCTCTTGCTCATACCCGCCAGTTGCGCTACCGATCTCTTTTGCTTCGTCCCTGTTGTCGTGCGCGCGTTGTAGATTTTGGCAACAATGCTCCAGGCGCTTTTTTGCAGCAAAGAAAGGGTTCGAGGCGAGAGGTGATTTCAGGATGCTCTTCATTARTTTATGTCGAGAACACGTTTCTGATCAGTAGCAAAAGTCGCTGCCTACGTGGAGACCAAACGTACTAAAAGCGCMAACTCTTTCCCCAAGATGCTTGACAAGATCTTTTTCCTTTTCTAACTGCTTCTGCATATTTTCTTTGCATTGTCATGTCTTCCATGAATCTTCAATGCAGATATGCAACYCCTACAGGCCTACGGAAACTACTAACTACGGAYGWGGATGATATTCGCTCTTGGCCGGYCATTGACGCCTTCCACGAGCCCTATTCGAGCACCTGGGATGACCTTGCCATTGAGCAAATCAAGCCCAAACGGGTYACTGAGACTCCTCACGCCCCTGCCATTCGCAGCAGGGGAGACGAACGCTGCGAATTCTTAGAAGTCCCATCGGCTTTTCGTCATGATCCAGAGAAAAAGGCGAGAGACAACACCAAGTTGCATCTGCCACTCCCCTACGAACTAGTCGAACAAATATTCCTTTACTTGTCAGTCCCGGCGCTGGATGCTGCAAGGCTCACCTGTAGATCATGGTGGACCATGATCATGAACAGTCGTGCTATTCTGCTGTCTGCCACAGGTCTGGAGGCCTCGAGTAACCCTCGTCGATTAGCAGCTGCTGTTGATGGGAAAATGAGCTTGTCTGCAACTTATTTACATCCTGATTCATGGCGCGTCAGATATCGGGTCAACACTGTGAATATATCCTTACCCCAGCGCGAAACCGAAAATGTCGCCCATCCGCAGACGGTGCTCCAAGCAGCCACCATGACGTGCAAGGGTAATTTATCTGCCGTCTATTCGCTCCTYCTTACGACMGACTACACCTCRAGGTCACGGGGAGGCACCGGCATGYTGACGTTCTACCATCTCAGCGCGAGAGGCCCTCCAGTGTGTGTGGGGAGCTTCAGCGTACCATACAAAGAGGGGCCAATGGAGGTCTCAGGTCTAGCCGAGACTGAATCCAAAGGATGCTGGACATTCTCCGTGAGRATGACAAATTACGTTCAACCATATGCACTCATCTCCAAGAATGGCTTTAGTGGGTCTGAAAATCCTTATATCATCAAACAAATGGGACCAGAGCATTTCAGGCTTCATGACGCCGCAATCTACAAAAGTCTGCCTCGGATTATGGCTCCGCAGAGTCGCAMYAAGTACCTCGTGAACAATGAGAAGTGGAAASTGTTGGCTTGGATATCTCTCGACAAAGAATGGGATGTTCCGTACATGCTRCGCCGAGATATTTACAGCTTRCCCTCGCAGGACGGAACGCATGTGCTGAGTGACCGCCAAGCAGCAAGTCTCAAGGTCAAGGAATACCTCCCAAGGCAACAGCCATGCTTCATCGCTGCTTCGATTGACTCARGTGAGTTGTGCGTTGTATCCAGGGRTCGAGAMGCCTGTGATTGGAGAGAGCTATGCGATCCTCMCAAGGAGCATCATGTCCAGGCAGATACTTCCAACCGCATCKTTTATGAACATCGCGCAGTCCTGCTACCCCCAACCTTACATGATACATACACCAACGTCACGGTATCSGACTCTTTAGCGCTCAACCATGCGAAGGAACGCATCGTCACAATAGCCGTGATCTGGAGAAGCCATCATCCTCCCCATACCACCACCCTCTATGTTTACGAACTCCCCCTCACAACCCTAATRGTGCCCACCAAACCAAGCACAMCACAAACCATCCAARGCAAACGCCTCATCTCCCTCCCTCACGCCCTCTACGGCGGCGTCCACCCGAAGAGCGCCYCGCTCGCCCACCTCCCCTCCAGCCTCCCCTCCCAAAGCCCCCTCTTCAGCGACAAGACCGCCCTRATTTCAGGAATGACCTTCTTCTCATTCCCCCCCGAACATTCAGTTTGGACGTCTTCGCACCCACAACTCTACATCTGGGGCCCCCCCCAAATATCGGATCATCCCACCGAACTCACCATCCGAACCATCGATCTCAGCTTCAGCGACGCCGCCAGCCTGCTCCTGAGCAACCGGAAAATTCACCCCGCAGCAGCGAGGGCGCGAATCGATGACACTTGCGCATGCCGGTTGCACGACAAGGGTTGGAACATCATTCTCCCCGCCTCTCCCGACATCATCACGGGACCTCAAAGCTTCAATGAGGAGCTGCGGCAGCAGGCCCCTACGGAATGGGTGAAAGGCTTCTGGGGCGGTCTCATCCCCAAGATTTCCCCCAACGTTTCCTCTAACAAGCCAGGTTCCAGCGGTGGTATAACGCAAGCGGACTCGGGGCGACGCACGGCAGCGCTGGAGCGGTTGGAGAATTGGAAACGGGCAAGGGTGGTGCGGATGAAGCGGGCGGGGCTGGCGGATTGGGAGGTCAAGGATAAGTGGTATCACGCCAGCTGGTCGCATTATGGGAAAGTGGGTCGGCCGCRGGGGTGGGAACGGGAGTGGCGACGGTGGGAGAAGGAGATGGAAATGCAATTGGGGCCCTTGGGGGACGCGGTCACGTCGGAGTATCAACCCTCTGCTGCTGGGAAGCCTGATTTCAGGTTTTCCATATCGACGACGAATCGATCGTGGATACCACGATGGTTGCTTTAGGAGGTGCAATGGAAATACATGCCGTCCAGTTCTTCCCTTTACTTTCCCCTGACATTGGGCTGCTACATCCTTTCACTTCTTTCCTCTCCACTCTATGTAAGTGAATCGCATATGCACATATCAAACAAAAATCCTAAGCCGTCATGCCAGAGAAACCCGTCCAGCTCGAAGCAGAAAAGGGCCCATCCTTTGCGTGCCCCCGCCGCGCCGAAAAAGGAGAAGAAAATCAAAAGACAAAACAAACAAAGATCCGAGGCATCCGATCAGAGCCTCGAAGTCCAAGCGCCGTCGCTGACGGACGCCCATCCTGTCCCTCGATCGAAGCAGATTTACCCCATCCAGCCTGATGTCCTAAAGCTGTGCCTCATCATGACCCCTTCTGACTGTCCAGCCATCTGTACACGACACTGAAATCCTTGCCCGGCTCCGCTTCCGCAACCTGATGATACACCTGCGTCGCCGGATCTCCCAGCGTCGTCTTCGCCTTGACCCTCCTGGCCTCGTCCATGGCCAGCCCGAGATCCTTGCGCATCAGCTCGACGCCGAACCCRCCATCATAGTCGTGTTCCGCGGGGGCGCCCTGACTKATGCCGGGRACCGGRTTGTTGGTCTCGCTGCTCCAGCAGGCGCCGCTGCTCCCGTTGATCAGCTCGGCCAGGATCTTCGGGTCCAGCCCCCACGATTGGCCCAGGTTCATGGCCTCGGCGGTCGCGATGTTGCTGATGGCCAGGAGGTAGTTGTTGGCCAGCTTGCCGCTCAGCCCGGCCCCTTGGCCGCCCAGGTGCAGGACTTTGGTGCCCA
The DNA here is from genome assembly GCA_001956345.1 of Ramalina peruviana. Classification (NCBI taxonomy): domain Eukaryota; kingdom Fungi; phylum Ascomycota; class Lecanoromycetes; order Lecanorales; family Ramalinaceae; genus Ramalina; species Ramalina peruviana. Next base: position 20,102 of record MSTJ01000524.1, read on the forward strand.
TGGTTTCGAGCAGGGGGCGGACCCGCCACTTGATCAGCCCGCCGTGCTTGCTGTGGGCGCCGATCATGAAGGTCAGGGTGGCGGCCTTGGCGCCGACGACGCCGCCGGACATGGGCGCGTCGACGAAGCGGCCTTGGGCGGTGCTGTGGACGGCGTTGGCGACTTCGCGGGAGGAGGTGGGGTCGATGGTGGAGCAGTCGATGAAGAGCCGTTCGGTCGTGTTGGGGTCCGTGAAGGTGATCTTGGGGAGGGGAGGGTGCAGGATGGCGTGGAAGACGTTCTTGACGTGGGAGGGCTCGGGGAGGGTGGTGATGATGACTTCCTGTATGCAYTTCTTATTAGGAAGGTGTGTGCATCCTGGCCCCCCAGTCGTGGGGGGGAAGAATGGTTTCCATGAGTTTGGAAGGAGGTGGGTTCAGAGGATTGGCTTTTGATTGTAGTGTAATCAGAAGAAGAGCTGCAGAAAGCAAGCCCCCAACTTAGATCATTGGAATATTTGGAAAATCGATTTCATCATAAGAGATGGGGAGAGAGGCATGGAACACGGAGCACGTGACAGATGCAAGAGACGAGAGCAGGACTCACGGATCTCTCAGCGACTTCCCGGACSGAAGAGGCTATATCTATGTTGAASCCYTTCTCGCCCGCCCTGGCATTGCTGGCTGCCAGGCCCATYTCTTTGACGAAGTTGGAAGTCGCCTCCGTATTCTTATCATGGATGATGAGGTTGTCGGTGGCAGGGAGCTTGGCTCGGAGGTTCTTGGCCATTGGATACCCTAAGAAGGGCGTGACCCGTGTGGTAAGCATTCATTGTCAACTCCTGAGGAAAGGGCATGAGTCCGGTGCAGCCCAAAGTAAGAGCAGGGCATGGATTTGTAGGTGTCTGGAGTCCTTCAGGACGACAACGGCTGTCACGAGATGAACATAAAAAGGCGAGATCATGCGCACCCATTCTGCCCAGCCCAATGAAGCCATACGTTGCCAARTTCGTGGAAGTAGAGGCGAAGGATCTCCTTTGGCTGGAGCTGGTGCAGGTGGAGAGGGTGGGAAACTTGGCCAGGTTGGAGAAGTGGGAGGAGACGGAGGAGATTGAGGACCGCATGGTTGTGACAATGGGCGATGGCGAGGGRTTGAATTGCTGGRATACCAAAATCAAAATATGGACMGCTGAAGAAGTAAGATCCAATGGGTCGCACGAGATGGAAGGGGCAAGATATGGAGGATTTTGGTCTGAATCCTGAGTTTGAATCCCTCAAGCTTTTTGAGGGGGTGGGGTTGGGCTGGGGTTGGCAAGGCGCCGCGAGCAGGAGGGACAGGGACCACTGGGTTCTGGCGTCTCTGGCGCATGTGACAAACAAGCAGCCACTCACTGCCCTCACTGCCCTCACTACTGGGTCCCACCTCTGCCTTGGGGATTTGACTCTCCGGCTTTTCCCGGGGTACCAAGTGACAACAACGATAATTTTGATTACTTGTAGAACCAAACCACTCGGACTGCTCAATTGCTGTAGATAAAACTACGGGGTGATTGTGGCCGCATGCGGGCCGTCTACGTCCGTTGGCTACCCCCTTTGCGGCCAGGCCATATGGCCAAGTTACAAAAATGCCTGAATTGCTACCCAAGTGAATCATTTGCCTACAGTAGATGCTCAGCGCTTGATGCTCTGGCTCTCATCGTCATGTCCGCCTACTGAAGTATCATCGCTTTCACCTTGCCGCAATCAGACACGCACCACCGTCCAACGCCCCGTGTCGGCCAAGGGGAAGGGGAATCATCGGCAATATAATGAAGAAAGACTAATAATCTGACCGAACCATGGTGGAAGGCAATGCTGTCTTGCCTGGCATG
>MSTJ01000525.1:0-19449 GCA_001956345.1 Ramalina peruviana
GCTACTAGAGATGAGGTAACATCCTGGGAAGTGAACTCACAGTCTTCCTTCCCCATTGTGCCGCTAAGACGCCATTTAGTGTACACGCGCGCTGCAACTGCCAGAGAACTGAAACTAAAGCCAAGAGCAAAGGCAAATATTTCCCCTAGATGCAAGGAATGCATAGAGATTGGGCTTTGGGACATGTTGGCACGGAATTGGCGACTTTTCGGAGACTGTTCGACGCTGGAACAGATCTCCAGCAAAAAGGAGAGACGAGAAATTGAACGAAGAATGTCACTATGGACAAAGATTTTGTGGTAGGCTTTTGTAGCCTTGCGCAATATATTGAAACGAATTTACGTCACTTTGCAGGAAATCAACGAAAACCAAATCCGGTATGCCCAACCAGAAAAAAGCAGCCAAGACCTCCCGATACGCAGCTTTCGAGACCTTTTGATTCAATGTGCACTGACTCTAAACTTTTCCAGGATTGAGATATAACTTCTTCGAATAATATATCAACACATCCACTTTTTCTGGGATGCCTCACGTCAAAAATTTAAGACGAAATTCAAATGTCCACTTTTAGAATGGCGACCTTTTGTGTACCCGTCCTCGAACAGTCAAGGCTCTGAAAGGCACATCCAGACAAACGCGGGACATGACCGCCCAATTTGTTAAGGATGTAAGCGATCTTCGCTTGTTCAACGTCACGATGCATTTGACCATGGTCATTTGGTCCACAAGCGGTACTTTCGTGGCAATGAATGTTTCAAGCAATCCTCCAATGAGCGTACATTGCCCTTTCGGCCTTGCTTCGGAGGCTGAGTCGACTGACATGAGGGGGATGACGTGAGATGATGAGCGCTCGGTGGCATCATAAGAACGTCGTGATCGCACTTCTTTGAAAAAACATTGATTGGTAGATTTGGTCACTTTGGGAATCATCTATCGACTGAGCCATCAGGCGGACTGTCTGTGGCTAGGGAGTGACGCTAGGGATGGACGATCTCGTCTTTCAGTAATTACTGACAGTCTGGATTTTTTGTAATTACCGTCAAGCTTCTCGTCTTACCGTCACGCTAAAGTTGGCAGTAATACATATGAAATTTGCCCTGTTTTGGGCCTGATTTGCACCGTTTAATGCCAGCGATTTAAGGGGAATCTCCTAAAGATCAATATTATTTTACTGTATTTTTGAAGGCTAATCACCTCGGTTTGTGGTGTTTTGGCTAATCATGCTGATTTTTCGGGTACCCGGAGCAAAGAGCCGATTATCCGGGCTCTTAGTACCCTTCTGACCAATCATATGGCCCAGTCTATGTTTATGATGATTTATAAGCGCCAAGCCCGCAATATACCTGTAATTACAAGAATTACACCCTTTTTCGTCTGACAACGTAATTACCAAAAAATTCTCGTCTTACGGTAATTCAAACAACCCTAAGTGACGCTGAAGGCTCGTAGGGCTGAGGCTAAGCGGCGGTGCCCGTTTACCCGCTATCTTGCCGCCTCCTTACTTTAAAGTACCTTAACTAGTCTAGCGAAATGTTTTCCCGGCTGAGCTGTGGCATAAGTTCTTCACAACGTTTCCTTTGGAAACAACTTTGCAATAATCTCGCGATCAATGTCAACGCGAGGGACGATCCATCATATCTTCCAAATCGAATGCGATGTCGCTATGCATCCTGGAGATCTAAATTTGAGGGCGCTAAATGTAAAATACAGCAAGTGCCAAAATAGGAAACACTTTCCAAAGCACGCGTCTTCCGATTCGCGTCGAACAGATGATATCTTTCCCAGGTGCAAAAATGTTGAAGATCAATAAAACCATCGCCAATGCCGAGCCCAAACAATGCACACCGAATCTGCTTCCATGCCGTATTCATCAAAACGGGTCAGTGAATGCGTCTTCAAGGTATTGGGCGCCGGAAATCACCAAAGGTCAGTTCGCATTTACTCTGTTGAGCTTCTGGAGCTGACTTTGTCTAGATGGAGATCTTGAGGCATACTTCCGTGGACGTAAACTAAGAGGCAAGGAGGTGAAGCTGCCGAAGGGATACGAAGGCGTTGTCGTTGAAGATGCTGGGATTGAGCAGCCAAGCCTGGACCGGGATAGGATGGCAGAGGACCCTGAAGGTGAAGAGGTCGAAGAGATCAAGATTTTGCAAGAGACTGGGCAGTTTGACAAAGTCGTCTTATGGGACCATGGGACTGTTGTAGAAGATGATGATGCATTCGTGAAGGGGTTGAATGAGTGGGTGGGCTTCGCGGACGCGGTATGTATCACCAAAACCCCTCTCTYCCTGCACCGCATTTGCTCTTGCGATTGCTTAGTTGGGTATCAGATTCACAAGCCCGGTGACGACAAGAAGCAGGCAGCGTCATGATTAAGGGTGGCTCTCGATCTCGCCCGGGACGAATGTATCTTYCCGCTCTTGGTCTCCTGTCCGTGCGGCGTAATGGTCGAATGCAAAACCAAGAGCCGAGGAGACAGTGACACCAGAAGCCAGGACTACTCCACCGGCCAGCGGATGGCTGAGATATTTTGTGAAGGGTCMGCAAGAGGCTGATCTGACTCACTGGGACAAGAGTGACAAGGAACGAGTCTTCAGGACGATAGTGGCAGAGTGTCAGCAGGATGAATGAATTACGACATGTGATTTCGAATCTGAGTGAGACCAACCGTGCACTTCGTACGACCAATAGCAAGCATTACCATGGCGAGAAATCTGGGCCCACATCCGCTTTGCTTCTCGACCCAAGCGTGAAAGGTGCCCCTCTAGTCGTATTTCTGGTGGCTGTTGTTGATCGTGGAGCCTTCTCATAATCATGCTCCACCGTATAAAAAGAGCTCTGATCATTTGACGGTTGCATCGCTCTTCGCGCAGTAAGGCAGTCTGCATTCTCTGCTGGCCATTAATGGTCCATCATATGCTGTCATGTTCTTCGTGCATTCTTCGGCGTCTTTGCGTGCGAGATTCGTAGTAGAAGACAGGCCAATAACGGCCATATTTCTATGGTAGTGGTCATCTAATAACGGTATCTGGTCGAATAATCTGCCAACAGCACACATCAGTACAGCCCACGTGGAGACGATAGGTACGCTTCAGCTCACCCTTTGGACTAACGACCAACCCTCGACCCTTCTTCGCACCTTTGTAGATCGTCTCAATGATGTCGATCAATTCTTGCTTATCCTCCAGGACCCAGTTGAGCTTGTTATTGTTCCCGGTCCCAAAATCGCACATCTATTGACCCCACATGAGCATTCCATTTTGCCACATATTTTCCGGGAAAGGCTCACCATATGTTTATTCCGAAAAAAGAACATGAGCGTGAGCGGATCATAGAGCTCGTACATCTGCTTGAAGTCCGGCACCTGATCCAAATCGCACACGTAGAGCACGGCGAAGTTCTTGACTCGATCGGCGATCCCTGAGTACAACAATAATCCAGTCAGTCTCGGGCGCTTGCTCGCCCCCCTCCGCGCCAATATAGAGAGCGAAGAAGACGAAGAAGGAGAAGGAGGGGGGAAAGATACGTACTGTAGAGGACCTCATCCTGACGCATACAATCGGGATCCCAGTCGCGACCGAATCGGATGACGACTAAGCGCTCTTCCTCGGACATGATGGCTTGGTCGACATGCCAGCCGGTGACGAGATGGGGTAGCACGACGGAGCCCATGGTTGTTTGATGATGGCGGAGGTGCTGGTAAAGATGATTGTTGTGCTGTTACGTGACGCTGGGGCTGCGGTGAAAAGGTAACGATCTGAAGAGTGAAGGCTCGAAAAAGGCTGCCCCGCCAGCCAAGAGAGCAGGCTTGCTTTAGGGTGGCGGCATGAGCCGGGGTGGGCCCCGGGACGTGGGGGTGAGCCGCTGCCTGGACGATCATATTTTGATACCCTTTTACGATTCGAATTTATGGGACCTTTATGAGCAAGCAGTCCTCTCATATGGAACCGCGCGTATTGTCCCCAAGGTGATCAATATACTTTCAGCGGTGAGTCGTATTTTATGAAATAGGATTTATCTCCTAGGGTGTGAGAGAAAACGCTCGCCACGAAGAAGCTCAAAAYCTATCACCCTTGCCCATGTCCCCCCTTCAGTCCCRCAATGGAATGAGTGCTGGCCATACAAGTCCAATAACTCTATCCTCGAACTTCGCTCTGAGCTGCGCAATCGCTCGTACCTAATTCATCGTCCATACAACATATGATTCATGACTTGCTGTGCTGGAATGATATATGTAGATGTATARATACTTTGACGTGGAATTTGGTCTCCTCACGGGCTTTCCAGCCTTGAACGTGTGTCTACGGTAAACCTGCCGGTGTCGTTCCATTGGTGTTTCCAGTCCGGCGATGACAATTTCCACACATGCTAATGTTGGGTTCATGATATGGGACTGCCAAACGAGAGATGGGGTTGTTCAGTAGGAGCATCGACTGAAGGTGCTGACAGCGAAAAAGTATGTAGAGTATTGCAGCAGGCRTATTAGAGCGGTATGACCAGCATCTGGGGCTTGAGATTCACCTCCCGGCAACATTGACGAGCAATTCACTCCGTCCTCCAGCTCAGGAATCTTCAATCTTGTTGTTCAACACTGTTGCTATTTTGTCTGGGGTGAGAATAGGACATAAATGCAATYAAAGCCCGAAGGAACGTCCGRTAATCAAWCTGTTCTGGCTGCCTCTGGTGAAGAGCAGGATTCGAGAGTCATTGATAAKCTCTCTAAATCCAAAGCTAGAAAAGCTTGATGCCGCCTGTCACGCAGCGCTGGAATAYGCCCTCAGGGTCATACTTCCTACTTATCTCTTGCAACCACTGCTTTCTCTTCCCCTCACCAAAGACATTCTGCCCCGCATGGGAATAATTGAGGTAGATGTAGCCGGTCTGCTTACKGTCCTTTTCGGCAGCAACATCGATGTCATGGATGAGTCCCTTTCCAACAGCTTCGACTGCGGCCGTATCCTTCAACTCCTTCCACGTCCCACAGAGCTGGGCRACAACAATTGGGCGATTGTTGTTAGCGGAGAGYGTCGGTATTGCTTGCTGYAGGAACGGCGAACGCGATATCACGGTAGGCGTTATCARTTGGTAGGAKATGGACCACATGATACCGGYGAAAGTCTGGACGRCATCGTATGAACGTCGCCARAGATCGTACGTTTGATTCAGAAGTGGRRAATCGAGGTAGTAYGTGGTGGATATCATGATCTGACTATCCGCCATGTTAGCAATGCCGATATTAATGTGKATCCCTGGCTCGTTCCAAAACTYGTCTCCAAAGAAGCCCCAGCTCGTCCGTGTACATGGATGGCCGCTGAAATGAAAATGAATACCTACCAGAGSCCATTCTCGTTAAATGCATCCTGCTCACGCGTGAGTTCCGTCAGACTTAGCTCCCGCAGCGTATTGAGCAGAATTGGCTTCAGATCGAGGAAAGGCTTGATCACTGCTGGCTCGCTTTCGGGTTTGGTGTAAACCACGCTGTTGACAACGCCAGACCCGCGCTCAGCGCTCATACCAACGCTGTGGATGAGCGAAGCGTTCGGGTCGGGGGAAGGGTTATTGGCATAGTTGTAGAACGCTTGCAATTGCTTTTCTCTGGTCTCGATAGAATGCATGAGAGTACCACCCCACATCCGGCCCTGACGAAACGTGCGGAAGGTGAATTGGGTGATGATTCCAAAATTGTTGGAGCCTCCACGAAGAGCACGGAAAAGATCACCATATTCGGAGTCATTCTCGGTTGCCTGGATARTGGCACCAGATGCTAATACAACCTCGTACTCCAGCACGTTATCGCAGACCAGTCCGATGTGACTGGAGAAGTGAGAAAGACCACCTAGTAATCTTCAATCTTTGGCTCAAGTTATGCTAGGGCATCCTTCGAGGTGARATGCATTTCGCATKTTYATGGATCCGCCCAGGACCCCGGGCTTTATGGGATAGACTGGAGGAAGACGATARGCTTACCTCCTAATGTGAGTCCGCCTACTCCAACCTGCGAGTGTCTACCACCGGGTRCAGCCAGGCCCAGAGAATCAAGTTTGCGATAGACTTCACCCCACGAAGCTCCGGTACCAATGCAGACCTGAGAGTCGTCGTTCAACTCGATCGTATTCAGGCTTCGAAGATCGATCGTCACACCATCAGACAAATTAGCGCTTTCTGCAATGCATGCATGGCCACCACTACGGATGGCAAATTTGACAGAGCCGATACCATGGGTTTTGTTAGCTTGGACAAGGTAGGAAATGATGGTGGCAACGTCTGCGGTGGATTGAGGGCGGATGATGCAGGCAGGCTTYAAGTGGCTTTCCTGGGCTGAGAAATAAGATGTCAAGGACTCCGTATATTCTTGRTCTTCGGACAAAAAGACCCTGCCAGGCAGAGCGTGAGAAAGGCTTGACACATGCTGCTCCATTGCTGCGCTAGCGAAGAGAACTAAGTTTCGACCTGTCGGAGTTTTGAGATCGAAAGTGGCCAAGAGTAGGAATGTGGGGTGTGGAACGTGGTTTATTGAAGACTGAGAGTACGACCCGAGGAAGCTCTAAACCTCGAATGATTTGACGACACTGAGAGAGTCAGGTGAGAGTGAGGCAGCCTTTGTTCCTTGCTGCTGTTAGCCATGGTGCTGCATGAAAAGATGCATTAGCATCGTGGCAATTTGGTACGAACGTACTGTGTACATGCAATACAATGGCGGGGTCTACATATCCATTCCCATTGGGCGGCTTTCACGACCTGGAATTCTAGGGCCTCTCATCGGATGATATAGTACTGATGAAAACACCCAGGTGAAACACGGATGCCATAAGCTTCTCTTTGACCCAAAAAGGAAGCAGACGACTGCAGTCGCTCAGATACACATCGAGGGCTCGTTCATTGCTCTCTGCTGATGTTCCTTGTCTCTTGAGCCTGTCATTTCGTGGCATCGTTTGCCATATCGTCCAAGCCACTGCCTCGTAGGAGCATCCTGTCCTGTAATTCTATCAGCGCAACTGTTCCTTGCCCTCCCGGTCCTCAGGTGGTGAGGGTCTTGCGTACCAGAATACTCGTAGGGGCATGGTGTCCAATAGCCCTGACAGTTTGCGCTGCTGTTCCTCTCCAGACCTGACCTGAAGCGCCACGTAGTATGTCGTCCACAAAACGTTTTGCGAAGTCATCCGCTTTCTCTTTCTCCGGGCCGATTTTGCCTTCCGCGCTGATTGCAATTTGCGTCTCGACAGACTTGTACCTGGATGACTCGGGCAGACCTCGCCAGGAGTCATTGGTGTGGATATTAGACTCGAGGTTGCCTAGCATGCCCGTGATGACCTTGACGCCAAACGGAGCGAGCTCCAGACGTAGGGTTTCGCTCAGGATGGTCACGGCAGCCTTGGAGGAAGTATAGAGGCCTRTCGGTTCACGAAGGGGTTCCATGCGTCAGTCATGACCACGTTGTATCCCAAGGGTTGTCTGCTGGTGCTCGGAAAATGCCTACATTGCGAGGAGACCAAAGGGCAATGACATACCATGCCATGGCATCGCCAGTATACCTCCTAYACTGCTGATATTGACCAGCTTTCCTTTCGACGCAATGAGCATGGGTGCAAACGCCTGGGTCATTGCCAACAGCCCAAGGACGTTAACATCGTAAATCTGCTTCGCCGTGGCAAGATTCTCCTCGATCAAGGGGCCGGTAGCAGCGAATCCTGCGTTGTTGACCAGAATATCAAGCTTGCCCTCCGGTAATCGGTCTCTGAGATGACCCAACAGAGTATCTATTGACGCGGAGGATGTGACATCCAGCTGTACGACCTCAATGTCTTCCGCCTCAGCGAAGTATGCGGCTTTGCTAGGATTGCGCACAGTCGCAAATACGTGATAGCCACGGCCAGCAAGCTGACGAGCAAGCGCATCACCAATGCCACCCTGGCTGCAGCCGGTGATCAGAGCTGTCGGGCGGGACATTTTCATCAGTGGGACTTTGAAGATGCGAAAGAAAGAGTGTGTTGCGGAGGGGTTTCATGCCCAATAGGTTCGATTCCTATGCGCGCTGCTTAGTGGTCTAGTGGGAGGTTGCCCTTTTCTGGCAGCGCCGATAGGAATCGAATCTATTGGGCATGAAAACCCCTCAACAGAGTGCTACTGGCGATAATCACCAAAATCCGTGCCAAGGCATTCTTTTTGGCCAAATTACCATCCACGTTATATTGTAGCATGACTTTCGAGATATCAAAGTCTAATATACATAAGCATCATTTCACATCGATCATTAGACGGCTTCGCTGTAGTAATTTCTGTCTTCGCTTTTTAAATCTTGCCGGACCGTCCCAACTTCTGTGTTGCTTTTCGGCGCTCGCTCTTCCAGCTTATAGTAGGGACCTGTTGACGAAGAGCTTCGCGGGTGCAAACCCTCCCGGGAGCCTGACTCCCAAGTATCTTGCTCGGGTGGCGGCTTGTTCTTCTTTGATGTTGCGGACAACTGGCTGGTCCGGCTGAACAGTCGAGATCGAAGGCTACCCAATTCTCGACAACACTACCCAAGAGACTGTCAGTGACATGTAAGTGAACGTCCACTCAGGATACTTACACGCAGATCAGCTGCTGGCTGGTTTGCCATGACGTGTCTAACGGCTTGGTCAATAATTGGACCCTGTACACTTCTGAGAAGGCGCTGGCCAAGATRCCCCTATCGCTGGTTAGTAGTGAGCTTCATGCAATTCAAGAGAAGACTTGCATGAGCGCTGTCATGAAGACGGCAAGAATCTGAAGTTTCCGCTTCGGAGCCAATTGAAGTCGGAGGATGGCCGGGATAGGAAGCACAAAGATGTAGACATCAATGAGAATAGCGCAAGCCCCTTGCGTGATTCCCCAATATTCGTTTTTTGCGCACCGCGTCGCTATTGGAGACCCAGCCAGCGGATCCCATGATTCACCAGGATGCGCAGCGCAAAAGATGGACTCRAGAATGATTCCAGGCCAGTAYGCTAGGCCCGTRAAGACCATGCCCACAATTATAGCAATCCTCAWGCTATYTTTCACATGGAAAATATCGAAGTAGAGGAGGAATATAGCTTCCTTGCTAAAGAAGATGGTYGGGCCGAGGAACATGCCTTGAGCGTAGGATTTCTAGCTTGAAGTCAGCGCGCTCGAGACGGTACTCACRGSACAGGGCYGTCKACCTTGAGATATGCCGATGTGTACCAACTCAGTGGTACATCCCAAGTATGTCGGAAATAGCTTGCGACTGAATGGGAGAGTCAGTGGTAGTCCAAGTCATTGTGTAGCTCGTTGACGCACAGGAGAGCAGAATCGAGCAGTAAGCGATCGAGAGGATCACGGCGACGATCACAAAGGCTGCACCATGTCAGCATTTTGGCTGTCCTGTAAGCCCCAAATTTGACATGTTCACCATCGCCAACGCCGAGCTTTTTGCGATTGACCCATATCCGAATGATTCCAAACGTTGTCCCCCAGGCAATCAGAAAGGCGCATAGGCCTATCAGTGTTGAAGTCAAGGATGACGGATTCTCGAAGTTAGGGGTGACGCCAGCAGGTGGCTTGCCAGCAGGGACTTTGGATAAGTCGGTGCCAGGAGGGATCTGAGACGACGACATATCACCGCCCACAAACTTCAGGAAGCGCGGAATTGCGCAAGGTCAACGTCGTCAAGCCTGGAGCTCAGAAAGACTGCTCCACTCCATGGTCCTTGAGAGTCAGTACCAACCTCTTAAACTAGGACGGGAATTCAAAGATACAAAGAGCGCCTCCATGAGGATCACACCACCCTTTCTGAGACAGGACTTGCATGTGTGAGAGCATGGAGAGCTGTGGCAATGGCATAGACGACTTTCGCAACAAACCATCCACCTCTTAGACTTGCAGACGTGATTAAGCATCAAAGCCATTCATGCATACACCCGCGAAGACGTTACGCACGCCTCCGATGGGACGCACTTCTATTGGATGATAAATTTGAAAAGTACCTGGCGTATGTGCAGCAACCCCATGCTTACGATGAAAAAGCATAATAATGTAAAATGATGGAGCGCTCTCAGACAGCCACACCACCATTGTACCGATACCGAAAATAGGAGCGGTATCTCCGAGAGATTTCGGTTGGACTACACGGGTTGAGCATCGGGAGCTGTGAAGATCGTCAATCTGACCCTCTTTTCAATATACTATGCTCGATAGTAGTAACCATCCAAAGCAGCAAAGGAGAAAAAGGTTGCACCCGCGCAACATCCTTCCCTGAGCAGACGCGACTAGGCGCTTTTCATTCGAAGGGTTTCTTCGGGTTATGCGACAGAGCATGAATAGCATCGGATGTTTGGCAGCTTAAGGAAAGTGGTTGACTACTTGCATGTACGCGGCTGGCAGCTGCATGCGCTCTGCAATCTTCCTGATGGGGTGGGACAGCCCACCCAAAAYGGAGTGATAGAGACCCCACGTCTACGGTAACCTCGAATTCCTCTAGGCCGGGACAAACTTTTGGAAGCGCACGCTCTTTCCGCGTGACGCCGAGCCCGTACCGTCGTACCGGGCGGGGCCTATCCTAGCACAGAGACGAGAGCAAAGTATAATGGACGTCTGCGCTCTGAGGGAGGTTTCTGACAGCACGCTGGGAAAGGAGAACTCAGGTCTGGAGTATTTKGGAGAAAGCRGTGCGTGGATTTGGCRACAACATGGCGATCAATGCGCCTTTCTTTTGGTTCCTACATACCTGCCACTTGGGGCGCAGGATGCACTTTGCTAATGCAGTAGCGCGAAAGYACGAATCCTACGTCGAAGTAYCTGTGGCCGTGGACCCTCCAGATTCGGCATCTCCATGCGGCCGAATGCCGGYATTCGAGGTGGCATARTCGTCGATCGGGTCCCACCTCGGCGTGCCAAATCATGACAGAAATTCAGGGTGCTATGTACACAATGGCCGCGGCGTTCCGGATCTACGAATTGCAGACAYTTCATGCCTAAGTCGTGACAGAAGCAAGATCGATGTGTTGAGTCCTCGTCATCGATGCACACGGGTGGCTAATGATACAGCTATTTGGGACAATGCCCATGGTCCTACGGGAAAACTTTGAAACCTCCCGGAACCTGATTCTGGAAAACTCCGGAGGGGTCATATTTGCGACTGGTGACCTGCAAGAAGGCCTTGTTGGCTGGTCCAAAGCTTGCGATTGGATCCTGGGTGAAGTCTGCATGATTGACATCGATCCATTCATTGTATGTTCCAAGTTGCTTCGCGCTCGTGTTGATGTCATTCAAGAGTTTCAGACCCGCATTGCGAACCGTGGTGGTATCGTTATCATTAGACCAGGAGAATGAGGAGTCGCAGAGGACGAGTGCATTCCCTCGAGGGCTGGTTGGCAGGTTCAGCAGATTACCACCCAAGCGAGTGGACCCTTGAAGGAAGGTGATTGGTAAAGGTTCCAGAGTCACGGCCCATCCAATGCCAGTAACGTCGGCAATGCTTGCGATGCTGGCATCGAAAGCCGCATAAAGCGCATGTAGCGTTTGCAAATCATTCTCAAAGGACAATGCCCACGTCATTTGTCTAGGGAAGGATCAGAACCCCTCAACTCTAATTCCATGGCGGAGGGTGGAACATTAGGTCTTACCTGGAACCATCGGGCGACGCCATAGCATCCGCAATGGCGAAGGGTGCTAAAGTGCTCAACGCTGTCTCGTTGCTAGCCTGGGGTTGAATGTTGGTAAAGGGTTGTAGCGCGGGTGGGTTCACCTGGGGRAGTGCATAGAATGGTTGATTCACGAAGACATTGCCGATGGAAGGAGCGAAAGCGATACTCATCTGAACCGCGGCATTGGTGTCAAACTTCTCGTTTCCCGCAAATTCATTGAAAGCCTTGAGCTGCTGGTCGACGGTGGCTTCGGCTAGGTAATTGATGTTGCCTCCCCAGATGCCTCCCAACGGAAACGGGCGGATCACATAGGATGTCACGATACCAAAATTGCTTGATCCGCCCTTGAGAGCTTTGAAGAGGTCGCCATGGGTTGATGCAGTCACGGTCAGGATAGTTCCACTTGCAAGCACAATCTGGTATGCGGCCACATTGTCGCACCCAAACCCGTGGGGAATGAAGTAGCTGGAGCCCCCTGTCAGCCCTCGGTTAGCCTGTGCTCGGTTCGGAGATTTCCATATTGACATGCCTCCCAGGAGATAGCCGCCAACGCCAACTTGACCAGATCTTCCTCCGGGAAAGGCCAATCCATACGCCTCAAGCTTCTGGTAGACCTCGCCCCACCTAAGTCCTGGCCCAATTGTGGCGAGTGATTTATCATCGCTGATAATGAATTGGTTCAGACCGCTCAGGTCAATCGTAACGCCATCTTGAATATTTGCTGCACCCGCTTGAGCCATGTGCCCGCCGCTTTTGACCGCAAAGCGACATGTTCGTGATGCAGACAACGATCTAAGGGCTGTTGAGACGTCTGGCGCGGATTTTGGTGTCAGAACACAAGTAGGACTCAGCGATTGCTCCTGCCTTGACCAAAACGTTGACACAGAGATATTGTATGAAGTATCATTAGCGTAGTGGAGCGACCCTGGGAGCAATTTCTGGAGCTCTTGGCACTGAGAATGCAGTCAGTCGGCGYAGTCATCMAGGATGGGTGAGAAAGACACAGTATTGGCTTGCCGGGTATGCGGCCCCAGCCTGGAGGATGACAGCAGAGCACATAAACCACGTGCTGAGTAGAAGCCATGCTCGGGAACGCTCCATTTTGCGTTTTCGATATCGCAGATCCAGGCACAAGTTTCAAGAGGTGATGAGGTTCATCAGGTTGCCAGCGGTCGCAAATAGTGGCAGTTTCCTTCGCTTTATGAACTCAGAAGTGAAGTTGCACGCGTGATGAGGTAACGTGATGTGTCAACGTATCGGCCACGCAAACAAGCTCGTCAAAGCAATCTTAGCGTCTTTAGGCCCTCATGTGAGGTTACATATGCGAACGACGGCAGCACAATCACCAATTCTACGACATCGCGATTTTTCCGATTTGTCTTGAGTCTGCTAGCATTGCCGATCTGCTCGGGTGGAAGAAGCCACATCCACCGCTTGTTTCCTCGCTAGGGAAATTTGAGACCACACCACACGAGAAACCCCCACAAACAGCCTTTCAATCTTCCGCCGACATGCCTATCAACTCGATTGGATCCTCCTGGGTTTTACACAAGCACAGGCGAGCCTGACAATCTYAAAGCTGTCATTCAAAGCCGGTAGCATTCAGGAAACCTTGCATAGGTCTCAGGCTCTTTAACCGCTGCGATTGCCGCAGCGAAGGGTAAACCGAGTCCACTTATGGCTGCRACCCTTGTGTCGAAATGAGCACCCAACGGGGCTGTTTCATCTTTTGTTGAAGATGACGATAGTCGACGAGCGAGGAACAATACTCGATCTCCAGCTGCGCGACAGTGAAGCTTGGCTGTCGAGAAGCTTGCAGTCGTAATGCTTGAGTATGTGAATCAGAATGAGCTTCATAGTCAAAGAAGCATAGAACCGTCCCGGACTATGCATTCGTTAGCGCCGCTTCTTTACCGATGACGGAGATCATACCAGGCTGCCGTGCYGAGTCCCCACACTGGCCATCTACTGTTCACATCCGTGAAGCGTGGCCGTGTCCCCTTCGTCTCCGGTGAGARTTCAGCTGTGGTTGCTGGTCTCTGGTGATGCAAGAAYCGCGTGGGATCAAATATGGCTGGTTGAGGATAGAATCTTGCATCATGCATCATCGCTTGTTGCGGCAAGCATACCCAGTCGCCCGCTGACACCCGCAGTCCGTCGGAGAATCGGAAGGGCACGATGGCTTTCCGTCGGCCACTAACTGTCAAACATTAACAGGTGGCGTTTTACTCTGAAAGCTTGGTCTCGTACTGGCGTCTGATGTGTTCATGCGCATAGACTCTTGGACGAACCCGTCCAGTAACGCCAACGACTCTGGATGGACGGGTATCGAGGCATGCGAAGCCTGTCCTAGCTCGAAGCGCAACTTCTGCACCCAATGTGGGTAAACACAGAAATCATGAAGCGCAAACGTCGTCGTCTAAAGAAGCTCAGCCTTCCAATTCGGGACAGACACATAAAACATCGTCATACCATGGCAAGCTGGTGCACTGAGCCGAACCAAAGAGCCATGATCTCACCAATCATGCGCTSTGGAGTCCAGGGCACCTTACGCGGCGACGTGTCGATCAGCCATTGCATGCAGTCAATCTAATTCTTAAGTCAGCAGACGATTCTTGGGGATTGGGACTAACGCACAGGTTTGTTTTCACCATCCTGCCGATCTCGAGCTTTCAATCGAGCCTCGACAACTGGACTGAGATATTTCGTCAGAATTCGGGCAGCTCGGTGTCTTCCCGTGGCAAGGCTTGCTAGTAATCTGGCTGCCATGTCAGTATCTCGGACCTGGCCAAGTGTCAGATGCTTACGGCTTCATGAACGGTGGCGTGAACCGCAGAATTTCCGCTGCGAAAATGACGGCCTGGGGAAATTCCAGTGCAGCAGTCGTGAATTCGCGGTTCTGGGCTGAGAACATCAGCATTATACGGACAGACAGGGTTCAACTGACAAAGCTCTGGACCAAAGAAGATTAGGCAATTGGCTCGGGTTACTACCCTTTTGATCATTGGGAAGATGCGGACGTGGGAGGAACCTAAGTCAAGTAATTAGGACAAGGGTCGATATATCGTGTTTTCACCAGACGCACCATCAGCTCTTCGACCTAGAAAAAGCTCGGACTCGAGACCTTCCACAATGTTCCTCTCCAGGCTTGGAAGTAGCACTGGAAGATGCGCCGTGAGCAGACTCCTCAGCGCTCGCACAAACCCAGTTCCCTCTACGCCCCTTTGATCCTTCCACTCAAAGCCATACATGGTGTGTTTTGGTTGTAGTATCTGCACACATCAAGACGGGCCTTGGAAAACATGATGGTGAAGGTACCTCCTTGGCAACCGCATGGAGCGAAAGCTGTTGAAGCGGAGCATTGGCGATCTCTCGAATATGTTCCTCTGATGTCACCATCAGGTGGTTATTCAGAGGGGTCGCTATCTTGAACCAGCCTCCTCGAGCCTCCATTGAAGTCAGCACTCGATCATTGATTGTCAGCAGCATCCTACTCACTCGCGTATAGCCCGATTGCAGCGAAGACGGGCCCATCAGTAGATACCCAAGGCCCTGCAACCGCTCACGGATGAAGCCAAGCAGGCTCGTTCCTGGGATACCATTTCTCTGATTTCGTTTCGACCCATTGAACGGCCACTTGGCAGAACGTTGGGACGAGATTTTCAGTTTGTACAAGAGAAAGACAAGGGTAAGGATGAATGTAGAGCTGAACAACGCGAAGCAGAGGTTGCTATGCACATATGTTAAAGCTAGTGAATCTGTGGATGAATCAATATGCTCTGAAGAAGTCATCGTGTGAAGTCCAGGCGGATCTCAGCAAATTGCCATAAGGATATGTATCGCCCGGCCTCATGGGCCTAAGATCAGCAGAAGGGGATTCACTCAAACCCAGCTGCTCGCACAGAAATGCGGAGACCGTTAACCCTGCATGAATCATACGCACAAYCGTGGACGTATTTCCCCTTAGAGTTTGACTCGTGACGCACGTTGGGCTGTCAGTAGTGTGCTACGTACCTTTCTCATGCACCCACCTGATCGCGGACTGCCTTGGTCGGTCAAGCGGTACAGACTAATGATTTGCAAGATTTTCTGGACCACAGATCGATTCTGTAGCTTGGCCGACCCACTTCTTAGACCTTCATGGTCTGCTCGACTTCACAACGAGGAAAGCAACTTGTTGAACAGCAATCGTATCACCATGACGGTGGCACAGCTCCCTCTCCATCTTCCTCAGGGCTTCCTCCATACCATTTTCGAGTCTCTGGTCTGGCTTCCAATAGTCGCAAAGGTAGTCCTTGGCCTCACGGTCACTCTTCTGCTTTGGAGACTGGTCAGATTCTCCATCTTGCCATTGTTCCGACCGAGCGAGCCCCAGGAATATCCCTACTGGACACCATTCTTTGGGCACTTGTTCGCCTTCTTCCAGGACTCTGACAAGCTGCTAGCACGTGGACGGTAAGCCCCACAGACACCGCAACCCCCGAGCTTGCAAAGGTGACACCACCTTAGGATATACTGCGGCAATACCCGCGACCCGTTCGCCGTCAGTATCGGTGGGAGCAAGCTCTATGTGCTCACAAAGGCCAGCGATGTAGCCGAAGCCTATCGCAATATCAGAACACTGTCCTTCAATGTCTTCGTACAAGAGATGCTCAAAACGGCCGGCAACTCACCTTTCTGCGTTCACGCCATGTACGACCCGCTTCCTGCCGATAAGCCAGGCTTTCCCAACCCCAACTCTAAGCCGCTGGCCACATTGGCTCGAGACATGCATCTMCAGCAGCTCTACCCCGGCAAATACCTTGATCTGTTGGGCCAGGACTTTGACAGRATTTTCGACCGCCATTTGCACRTCGAGAACATCCTCCGCACSTGCACATACGCMCAAGCTCGAGATGGTAGTAATAGCGCCGTCATGCCGCTCATGGTRTGGTGCTCTGACRTCTTCACCCGAGCAGGCCAGGAAGCGTATTTYGGACCCTTGCTAGAGCAAATCGACCCAGACATGACRTGGAAATTTCTTGACTTTGAYGAGCTAAGCTATCAGATACAGTTCCAGTACCCCAAATGGCTTTCGAGCAAGATGCACAAGGCGAAAGAAGCGCTGGTGGCAGATCTGATGGTGTACTTCGACACGCCTCAGGAGCAGCGCCATGGCGACGCATGGTTCGTCAAAGCAATGGAGGATGAGATGAGGGCGCTGAAGCTCAGCACTTACGACATGTCTGTGATGATGGTCACAATTTATTGGGGGTGAGCATCTGTATCACTGTGTCTGAACGCCCTTGCGCATCGCTTACCAAAGTTTGAACAGTATCAACACCAACACTCGCAAGGCAGCTTTCTGGATGCTAGCCTACATCCTTCACGACYCAGAGCTCTACGACGCSCTCGTCGCAGAAATCCARCCGGCCTTTGYCGAGGGCGCAACAACCCCGAATACTCAGTACCTACTCGARTCCTGCACCCGCCTGAACGCCGCGTGGGACGAGACCATCCGCATGTCCGCCTTCTCCGCCTCCGTGCGGCACGTCACCGAGGACACTGTGATCGGCGGTAAGCTTCTACGCAAGGGCAGTCGCCTCATGATACCGTACCGGCAGTTGCACTTTGACGAATCGATTTTTGGGTCCGACGTCCAGGAGTTCAAGTCCGAGCGCTTCCTGAAGGATAAGAGCTTGACCCGTGGTGGCAGTTGGAGGCCTTTCGGGGGTGGGACGACGCAATGTCCCGGGCGATTCGCTGCCAAGCAGGTTGTGGTATCGTTTGTCGCTACGCTGTTGAAACGATTTCACGTGCAGCTTGATGGTCCGCAGCGGTTCCCCGAGGGACAATTGGGAAAACCTGTGCTGGGCATCATGGCGAGTAAAGGCGAGCTTCAGGTGAAGATCACGCCTCGGAAGGTTTGAGGCGGTTCAAGCTTCACTGCCTGGGGCCACATTGGTCGTAGCCGGAGGATCATGTCTTCATTCGATTGCAGGGTTTTTGCAGGCAGTAGTAACTCGCTGCATTTCATGATGGAGAACCTGAAAATTGTCTGGAATCATGTCCGTACTCCGTTCAACATTTTGATCATCATCCTCATCATATGCTTCGTTAGCTTCAGCTCTTTCGCAAAGCTCCAGTTTGATCGCAAGAGTAGAAGTCGGACGGCCGAAAGACTGGAAAGGAGGAAAGGAGGAAGGCCAGGGGCGAAGGGTCACCCTAACGAGCGGCTGGCTTGTTCTGCCAAGCCAACCTTTGGGCCCGCCCTACAAACATACAGGCCCCACCAACATTGCAAAATTTGTCGCTGGAGCCAAGTCCTTCACCACTCCATATTAATGCTGTATTTCTAGCAAAATGGCTCCTACCGCTATCAACCCTCCCACATTCTCATCGGAAGACCTTTCTCTAGAGCAAGCCAGCATCAAATTACCAACACAGACAATTTCGACTGAATCTGAGTCCACAGAGACTGATCCCATTCCGCCTCTCCGCGCCGCCCTCACCTCCGAAACCACCCCCCTCGCAGTCCGCTTTCGCGCGCTTTTCTCACTGAAGTATCACGCTTCTCTGAAGCCGCCAGATCACACCACTCTCCCTGCCATCGAAGCTATAGCCGCTGCCTTCCCCTCTCCTTCCGCCCTCCTAAAACACGAACTCGCCTACTGCCTAGGACAAAGCGGCAACTCCGCCGCAGTCCCATACCTCCAGTCCGTCCTCAAGGACCAAAAAGAAGATGGCATGTGCAGGCACGAAGCCGCCGAGGCGCTGGGCGCCCTGTGYGATGAAGGAAGCYTGCCGTTACTCCGAGARTACTGCCAGGATGAAGCCGAAGTCGTGAGGGAGACGTGCGAGATCGCTGTYGGGAGGATCGAGTGGGCGATCTCCGGTCAACGGAAGACYGAGAGGTTGAGGGATAGCGATTTCGCATCCATTGACCCGGCCCCACCGCTCGCCCAGAATACCCATCGCTAYTCCATACCGGAGATGCAAGAGAAGTTGCTGGAYMACRRGCTGCCCCTCTTTGAGCGATACCGCGCCATGTTTGCRCTGAGGGATTTGGCCTCYCCACCGGATTTGCCCACCGCTGTCCCGGCGGTGCATGCCTTGGCGTCGGGCTTCTCAGATCCATCAGCGCTGTTTCGGCATGAGGTTGCATTTGTGTTTGGACAGCTGAGCCATCCAGCATCGATCCCGAGCTTGGTGGAGGTGCTGGGGAGGCAGCATGAGGCGCCAATGGTGAGGCACGAAGCGGCAGAAGCCTTGGGCAGTCTGGGRGAGGAGGATGGCGTGGAAGAGATCCTGAAGAGGTATCTGRATGACGAGGAGCAGATTGTGAGGGACAGTGTGATTGTCGCACTAGATATGGCAGARTTTGAAAGGAGCGGGCAGATGGAATATGCTGCTATACCCGAGGAGAACTCATTCTCACCCATGGCCAGAGYGAAGGGATAAASRTGTATAMATTCACATGASTTGTGTCATRGGYTCARTTGTTGACAGTGAAGGTATGAMCACAGGTCTTTTCACTGCATGTGTAGAACACAGTCGACCCTTCATCCGCACCCCTCAGCTGGGCTTGCGTGAATGTCATCTTTCTGCTCCCACACTCTGGACACGTCTGATTGATTTCTTGCTCGTTCCTGTAATCATCCTCCGTCAGAGTTTGAAGTTGAGAGTGCTTTTGGCGTAGCACTGATGGAAATGCCGACGGTTTGGAGTAGGTCGTTGTCGACGTGGACGCCGTGTCCTTGTTGTGCGTTCCGCATACATCGCAGACCAGAATTGCTTTCTCATTCCCAGTTGATCCGTCGAGCAGGTTCCCACAGTCGGTGCAAAA